>JABMIG010000335.1:17500-128867 GCA_013187285.1 Cyclotella cryptica | reverse complement strand
TGTACTGGGTATATGTGAACTTGTGACTGTGAAGCTCAGTGATATCATAATCTGCAAATGGTAACTGGAGAAAAATGAGCATCTCAAAAGAGTAATATCATATTATTGTCATCCAGACGTTTCATGCTTCCTTATATATTTGGCATATGTGTAAGTTGCAACCAATGTTGCATCAAGTTGTGAAAATGCTTCTTCAGAGACCGGTTGCAAATTACCCGCAGTAATTCCTAAGTAAAAGGCGGAATTTGTCACGGTGAAATTACTGTCAAACTAAACTCAAAATAGGGCTGGACTATTATGAGAGTAACAAAAGAATTAATTTGCGGGAGAAGGACAAACATGGCAAATGGTGACTTTAGACAAGGTCTTGATGCTAAGGTTAATGTAAAATCATTGAATATGGCAATATTGGAATGCTTTCCTGTTAATGGTATATTGAATTTATGAATCATTATGAGGTGTGTATTGTATGGTGGTTTTGCTAAGTAATTCAGCTGAATTCTTTATAAATCAAACACACAATTGATCGGCAGTCAAGATGTTTTGTTTTCAATCTCGAATTTCTCTTATATGGAAAGCTACCTTAACTTTAGGCGTTTGTAAATTAATCTTATTAAACACTGAATGACAGTATCATTTTTAGGAGAACTTGAAATCGGCCATTTTAATCTGGACGCCAAACTTTTATAATAAAGCACATGAAATGAAAGCATTCATTGGTGGTCTGTTAGAAGCAAAAAGAAAGAAGACAAAGATGATCACTACATATCATAAGATGAAAGGCCCAGTTGATTACACCTGTTCAATAGTCCTAATGATGTATTTCAAATGTGTTTTAGTCGGTGTTCGTGCGCTGTAAGACCCAAAAGACTGAGATAAACTTCACTTCAATTGTGTTTTAGTTAGTATCATTACACTGTTGGACCTTTGAGAATGTGAAAATCTCTAAAATTTACTCAGCAAGTAAAGAAAATGGCCATGGCCAACATGGCTTACTTTCAGAAAACAGTGCACTTTTAGAAGAGCCAAAAATAAAAATGATTTCTTCAACTATTATAAGAGTTTAGTTTGATGTGCATATGGATTGACATTCCAATTCATAATATAATAGCTGACTAATAATACGGTGATAGATTAATTATTTCTGTTGTGTAATGTATGTTCTTTTTCATTAGTTATTCAGATTATTATAACTTAGAAACCCTGCTTACTTCTTAACAATTCCACATAGCTACCGATTGTAACAAGGTTGATTGTTGGGGTGGGCCTATTTTAAACTCTCAGCTTTCCTCGAGAGTGGGCCTATTTTAAACTCTCAGCTTTCCTCGAGAGTGGGCCTTTTTATACTCTCAGCTTTCCTCGAGAGTGGGCCTATTTTATACTCTCAGCTTTCCTCGAGAGTGGGCCTATTTTATACTCTCAGCTTTCCTCGAGAGTGGGCCTATTTTATACTCTCAGCTTTCCTCGAGAGTGGGCCTATTTTATACTCTCAGCTTTCCTCGAGAGTGGGCTCCTTTCGTAGATGAGCACCTTGATGTATGGACAGTAAAGCTGCTGAACTGAAGATAGATGCCAGGCAAAAAAGAAGATCTCGTTTTGCCAAAAGAGTCAACACCCACGAAGGATGAAGGTACCACAGTCGACACGACCACGACCGAATTTCGCGAGAACACAATCCCAGTTGTCTGCTTTGAAGTCACAGTCCCCCCTTTCGTAGATGAGCACCTTGATGTATGGACAGTAAAGCTCCTGAACTGAAGATAGATGTCAGGCTAAAAAGAAGATCTCGCTTTTGCCGAAAGAGTCAACACCCACGAAGGATGAAGGTACCACAGTCGACACGCACCACTAATCGAATTTCGAGAACACAATCCCAGTTGTCTGCTTTGAAGTCACAGCCCCCTTTCGTAGATGAGCACCTTGATGTATGGACAGTAAAGCTGCTGAACTGAAGATAGATGTCAGGCAAAAAAGAAGATCTCGTTTTGCCGAAAGAGTCAACACCCACGAAGGATGAAGGTACCACAGTCGACACGACCACGACCGAATTTCGCGAGAACACAATCCCAGTTGTCTGCTTTGAAGTCACAGTCCCCCTTTCGTAGATGAGCACCTTGATGTATGGACAGTAAAGCTCCTGAACTGAAGATAGATGTCAGGCAAAAAAGAAGATCTCCTTTTGCCGAAAGAGTCAACACCCACGAAGGATGAAGGTACCACAGTCGACACGACCACGACCGAATTTCGCGAGAACACAATCCCAGTTGTCTGCTTTGAAGTCACAGCCCCCTTTCGTAGATGAGCACCTTGATGTATGGACAGAAAAGCTGCTGAACTGAAGATAGATGTCAGGCTAAAAAGAAGATCTCGTTTTGCCGAAAGAGTCAACACCCACGAAGGATGAAGGTACCACAGTCGACACGCCCACGACCGAATTTCGCGAGAACACAATCCCAGTTGTCTGCTTTGAAGTCACAGTCCCCCCCCCCTTTCGTAGATGAGCACCTTGATGTATGGACAGTAAAGCTACTGAACTGAAGATAGATGTCAGGCAAAAAGAAGATCTCGCTTTTGCCGAAAGAGTCAACACCCACGAAGGATGAAGGTACCACAGTCGACACGACCACGACCGAATTTCGCGAGAACACAATCCCAGTTGTCTGTTTTGAAGTCACAGCCCCCTCTTTCGTAGATGAGCACCTTGATGTATGGACAGTAAAGCTGCTGAACTGAAGATAGATGTCAGGCGAAAAAGAAGATCTCGCTTTTGCCGAAAGAGTCAACACCCACGAAGGATGAAGGTACCACAGTCGACACGACCACGACCGAATTTCGCGAGAACACAATCCCAGTTGTCTGCTTTGAAGTCACAGTCCCCCCTTTCGTAGATGAGCACCTTGATGTATGGACAGTAAAGCTACTGAACTGAAGATAGATGTCAGGCGAAAAAGAAGATCTCGTTTTGCCGAAAGAGTCAACACCCACGAAGGATGAGGTACCACAGTCGACACGACCACGACCGAATTTCGCGAGAACACAATCCCAGTTGTCTGCTTTGAAGTCACAGTCCCCCCTTTCGTAGATGAGAAAGAAGAAGAAGATGGAAAGATGTACAGCAAAAGGTAGGTCTGGATAAAGGAAGATAGTCTCCCGAAGATTGGAGTCTCCCCGACCCAACGATCGGCTGATGTCCAGCGACAATTAATATCTCGCTTTGCCGAAGGAGTCCAACACACACGAAGGACGAAGGCACCACAATCGACACGACCACTATCCAATTCCACGAGAACACAACCGCGTGGAAGGGGCTTCCGGCGAAGAAGGACGAAGATGATCTTTGATGGCTTCTGTCCCTGTGAATAATAATTTTGATGAAATGACTCTCCCAGATTATTTGCAAATGGCTGATGCAGGAAATGTAAAAATATTTTAATGTGTTGATAGCACACAGTTTCAAGCTTGTACCACATATTCTTACCAATCAGATCACTCGAGGTGTAATGCTAGGTATGAGGAGACTTTGTTGGAGGAGATGTTGTTGTTGTTAGAGGTCATGGCATAACAGAGGAAGAAGGAGGAGACAAACATTACTTGTATATTGTCGCTGCGCTTGCTCCCAATCCAAGCCAAATTATCAGTCGAGGGAGTGAGATCTGCACTGAATGTTGGTAATGTGACTCTCCCAGATTATTTGCAAATGGCCAATGCAGGAGATGTAAAAAATCATCAATCGTGATGAAAACACAAAGACTCAAGGTCATACAACATATTTTTACCAATCAGACCACCCTTCCCAAACATTGTATGATATGCCCTTCCTCCTCAACTTTGACACAAGGCCATATGAAGTAAATCCACAGAATCATTCTCATTGAGATCTGGGATGAAAAAATGTTAGATCATTATTACCACAGGATTTGCAAAGGACCAAGCTGAACACAGGCTTACATTACATTCGCAAGAGCAGATTCATTTTTAAAGCCCTATTTTCATCCATCAGACCTCCTAAAAAACCAATGCATGATTTTAAACTCCTGTTCCTCTCTCTCACACACAAAGCCGTTGTAATTCACAGAATTGACAATGTAATTTTTTTAATTGGTTCCTCCTGAGAGTTGGGATGAAAAAATGTTAGATCATCATTTGGACAGAATTTGCGAAAAGAACCAAGCTGAAAACAGGCTTACATAATGTTCTCAATAGCGAATTCATTTCAACAGCCCTATTTTTATCCATCAGACCACCCTGCAAAAACCAATGCATGACTTTAAACGCCTTTTCCTCTCTCTCACACACAAAGCTGTTGTAATTCACAGAATTGACAATTTAATTTTTGATTGGTTCCTCCTGAGAGTTGGAAAAAATGTTAGATCATCATTAGGAAAGGATTTGCGAAAAGAACCAAGCTGAAAACAGACTTACATTACATTCTCAAGAGCGAATTCATTTCAACACCCCTATTTTCATCAATCAGACCACCCTGCAAAAACCAATGCATGATTTTAAACTCTTGTCCTCTCTCTCACAAACAAAGCCGTTGTAATTCACAGAATTGACAATTTAATTCTTAATTGGTTCCTCCTGAGAGTTGGGATGAAAAATGTTAGATCATCATTAGGACAGGATTTGCGAAAAGAACCAAGCTGACAACAGACTTACATTACATTCTCAAGAGCGAACTAATTTCAATGGCCCTATCATAAATTTTTATCCATCAGACCACCCTGCAAAAACCAATGCATGACTTTAAACTCCTGTCCTCTCTCTCACAAACAAAGCCGTTGTAATTCAAAGAATCAACAAATCAATTTTTAATTGGTTCCTCCTGAGAGTTGGAATGTAAAAATATTAGATCATCATTACCACAGAATTTGCGAAAAGAACCAAGCTGAACACAGACTTACATTACATTCTCAAGAGCAAATTAATTTTCAGCGGCCCTACCACATATTTTTATCCATCAGACCACCCTGCAAAAACCAATGCATGATTTTAAACTCCTGTACTCTCTCTCACAAACAAAGCCGTAGTGATTCACAGAATCGACAAATCAATTTTTTAATTGGTTCCTCCTGAGAGTTGGAATGTAAAATATTAGATCATCATTACCACAGAATTTGCAAAAATAACCAAGCTGACAACAGACTTACATTACATTCTCAAGAGCAAATTAATTTCAGCGGCCCTATCACATATTTTTATCCATCAGACCACCCTGCAAAAACCAATGTATGATTTTAAGTTCCTGTCCCTCTCTCTCACACACAAAGTAGTTGATGACTCTATTGTCTAAACTCATATTTACAAATAAATAGTCTCAAAACAAAACAATGTGCCAATATATCCAAGTGTGCTGGAGTAATCAAGAGTTGGGATTAGCGTTAGTTTTAGGGACAAAATGATGTGACAGAAAATCAGATGAAGACTTACTATATTAGTTAGATAGAGTACATCAAAAGTTTATCCACACTTCACGGCCAGGCAAAACACCAATCAAGGAAATGTACAAACAGGCAGAAACAAACAACCGGACGCAATAACCCCTAAGCCTAACAATTTAATTGCAAAAAATTATGAGCAAAAAACTGCAACATCACCAAAGCATATTGTTTCTCACCTTTCTTTTTGCATTGCTGCTCTGTAGTCATGAAACAAAATGAGACGCAGCTTCAGTGACGCAGTAACAATATTCCTTGGGCTTCAATTCCATAGATTACACAAAATAGGAGAACAGGAATTTAATTGAAAAAGTGGTGAGTTAATACAGGTGAAAAGTCATCAAAATAAGGTGCTTTCTCACCATTCTTTTTGCCTTGCTGCAATGTTTGAACTCACCCAAGTGCATGGTGGCAACAGCAGAGCGAAATTCGGTCTGTGACCTTATCAGCCACAGAGTGTGTGTAGGACATGAAAAGAACAATTTGATTGAAAAAAATGGTGAATGAAGAATTAATACATACATCAAAACTTGATCTTTTCTCACCATTCTTGTTGTGCTGCCATCCTCCGTAATGAACACAAGTGGGTAGCAGCAATGGTGGCTCAAAAGATGGTCTGTGCACTTCACTGCCACAGATCAGGTGTAAGAATTAAAAGCACCAATGTAGAGAAGTCAAACCGTAAATTGAAAATTGTTAAACCCTCGTGATCTGAAGAGCAAAAGCAAGCAAAACAAAACAGTCTCACCTTGCCACCAGTGTTGGTTGAAATGAGTTGGCTACTGGTGGGTGGTGTCAGGGTGGCCCAAGATTCCCAGGGTACAGTTGGGAGGGAGGTGGAAAATATAATTGAAAAATGTTACCTTGTACTCATGGCTTGAACTGTGATAACAAACAATCAAACGTAGTCTCACCGTGTGCGCAGGATTGCCTGACAGGGAATTGTGATGGCTAGTGGTGGGTGTTATGGCATGGCCCTAATTTCCTCTGTGGGAAAGGAGAGATTTAATTGAAAAAATGGTGAGGAAAAAAGCTGCTACATCATCAAAAGATGATCTTTTCTCACTGTTCTTTTTGCTTAGCCGCTCTGGTTGAATGACTGCGAGTGGGTGACAGCAGTGGTGGAGCAAAAGATGGTCTGTGGGCATAAATTCCACAGATCGGGAATAAGAATAAAAAGCTGCAACTAAATTGAAAAAATGGTGTGTAAAAAAACTGTAATATCATCAAAACTTGATCTTTTCTCACCGTTCTTTTTTCATTGCTGCTGTGCTGTTATGAACGCGAGCGGATGGCAACAACAGCGGAGCAAAAGACGGTCTGTGGGCTTCAAAACCACAGATCGCGCGTGCAAAATAATGGGAGCGATTTAATTGGAAAAATGGTAAGGGAAAAAAACTGTAATATCATCAAAACTTGATCTTTTCTCACCGTTCTTTTTGCATTGCCGCTCTGCTGTTATGAACGCGAGCAGATGGCAACAACAGCGGAGCAAAAGACGGTCTGTGGGCTTCAAAACCACAGATCGCGCGTACGAAATAAAAGGAGCGATTTAATTGAAAAAATGGTGTGTAAAAAAACTGTAATATCATCAAAACTTGATCTTTTCTCACCGTTCTTTTTGCATTGCCGCTCTGCTGTTATGAACGCGAGCGGATGGCAACAACAGCGGAGCAAAAGACGGTCTGTGGGCTTCAAAACCACAGATCGCGCGTCTGAAATAAAAGGAGCGATTTAATTGAAAAAATGGTGTGTAAAAAACTGTAATATCATCAAAACTTGATCTTTTCTCACCGTTCTTTTTGCATTGCCGCTCTGCTGTTATGAACGCGAGCAGATGGCAACAACAGCGGAGCAAAAGACGGTCTGTGGGCTTCAAAACCACAGATCGCGCGCACTGAAATAAAAGGAGCGATTTAATTGAAAAAATGGTGAGTAAAAAACTGTAATATCATCAAAACTTGATGTTTTCTCACCATTCTTTTGCTTTGCCCCTCTGCTGTGGTGAACGTGAGCAGGTGGCAGCCACAGCAGAGCAAAAGACGGTCTGTGGGCTTCAGTGTGTTTGATCGATGGGTGGATCCAAAATGTAACAATTTAATTGAAAAGGTCTAGCTATGGCTTGTGTTATATAAGCACTTGCAATAAAGACAAGAATGTCATGGGTATTTCCCGCCCATTTTTATTAGGTGCGTTGAGGGCCAGACTACTAGGGTGGGGAACTTCATAAATGTTACCCTGCTGAAAAAAATTACCTAGGTGTCTCTATTATTTAGATAAAAGAATCTTGTTTTAGTACCTCGTGTTAGTAAATTTGTTAGTTATCAATCGAGAGATAAATTCTTACTAACACGTTAGTAAAAAATGAGAAAGAATCAGCTACTCCTCCCAAGGAGCGGCCGTTGAGTGCTGATAGTTAATCTGTTAGTAAATTTTTTTTACTAACAATTTAACTAACAGAACAGCCCCTCTTACTAACAATTCGTTTGCAGTGTCATGTTGCTGTCAGTTTAGTCATCTTCTGGCATCAAAATTAGTTCAACGATTGGTTGTACTAATTCCTGCAACATAGAATCTTTTGGTGGTAATATTTTTGCAGATGTGTAACTTTCTAAATGCAATTCTTAAGGAATTGTTCGACGCATCATGGACATCATAACTGACATAATTTTAGTTCTGTGTGAAAATCACAATCTTCCCCATCGAAACATGAAGTTCGACTGTGCTGCCAAAGAGCTCTGCGGCATGAAGGGTGTTCCCATTGAAGCGGGAAGGCATAAGTGTATGAATTGTGCTGCTCCCATGCATGGTGGCCTCTGCGGACACGAAGTTTCCTGATGGCCTGCCAGCCGGAGTTGATCGTGTTCTGCTGCTGTCTCGACTCTCGCAACAGGGACGGGACGTTGCGAATCAGAATCGTAATGACAGCATCCTCTGCTTCATCTGCTTTAATGCAGGTACGGCTGTCCACGCAAGTAAATCTCCTGCAGAAGTCAACACTGCGAACTCTGATGACATCCGTCCTGACGAGTCACGCCCCACTGATGAGATGGCCTGCGGGGCAGACACTCCCACACCTCGTAACATGGATGACGACTTTGGACGTGACATCGACCTTGATGTCCAGCTCCCAGACATCAACGTACCACCCAATGTTCCACCCAATAGGCGTTCTGGGATTGTCATCCCAACCCTTCCAACTATGGGAGACACTGAGTCTGAAGGAATGGATGTTGGTGACGCTGACTCCCCAGAGCGTGCAGAAGAAGATGAAGAGTTTCGCAGGCAATTCTACTCAAACCTGGAAAAGAGATTAAGTGAATCAAGACAGCGCACACCACTCTTCCGCCCCTTATTCAAGACGAAGGAAGAGGCCTTGCATATCATCAAGGTGCTCTCAGAGTGGAGAGAGGTGTTTAGTGGCAAGAGAAAAAGGGTCCACCACAGTAGAGAGGAGTACGGTTCAGGGCCAAGTATGAAGTACTCCCTGGCACCGGAACTAATGTTCTCCGGCAGCGAAACTGGACTTCGAGGTTGCCATATACGAAGACTTGTTTGATGTGATTCGTGATACCCATGTTGGGATGGGTCACGCTAGAACTGCAAAGAAACGTACTGTCGAACTGAAGAACTCATGGTTGAGGCCAGCGGATGTCCTGGTGATCGACCTTTGCCCAACTTGTGTGGGCAACACAAGTAGGATTGAGCTTCGCAAACCCTCTCAAGTTTATGTACTCACCGACAATTGGTCACGGCCCAGGTAGACCTAATCGACATGTCTTCCGCTGAGACAGAAGATGGCTACAAATGGATTGTTCGCTACCGTGACCACCATTCGGAAAATGCGATGTTGGAGCAACACGAAAAAGCGGCGGCAGAGGTCGCTCCAGTCATCATAAGAATCATGGCCTCGACTCTTGTTCCCAGCATTTTGCAATCTGACAATGGTGGCGAGTTTCTAGGTGAAACTGTTCGTGTTGTTAATCGGTATGCCTTGTTTGTCGCGTCTTATCACTGCATTCCTTTTCTAACTACTTCTCCATTCATTTCCTGTAGCTACTTCCCATGGTGCCACGTGATCAAGGGCAGAGCAAGGCATCCACAGTCACAAGGTGGTGTGGGAGCGGAGTAACCGTCCTTTTAAGGAAGCCCTTCTTGCGTGGATCATGGATAACAAAGACGAAATGGGCACGATACGGGATGCATGTTGTCAACGAATGAATAGAAGACCGTCAAGAGTGAAAGCTGGCTACAGCCCTAATCAAATATTCTGGTAAAGCATGATAAAGATTCGGTTTATAATGTACTTGGACCCGTCTTGTGAAATACGCGAAACAGAAGCTGGACTCGAAGCTGCCTACATGAGGGTGTGTAATGGATGATGTCATCAATGATGAAGAGATTGAGGCAATCATCAGGGAAGCCGATGCCAAATTCCTCCAAGAATTGAGGGAGGATGGTGTCCTGGATGAGGATGACAATGACAATGCGACAGTGCGGAGAACAATAATACGGAGGGGTAGATGAGGGTGTAGATGATACGGAGAATCTGGCGGATATGACAAAGAATCATTCTACTGCCGACAATTTGGCAGAAGGTAATGACACTGATGGTCCAGTTGTTAATGGAGATGTTACAGGATTATGGAGGGTGTTGGAAGTGTGGCCAATGATGAAGACGGTATGGGAAAATCAGAGGGTGTTCAAATGAGGCGATGATGTTGGCATTGGCAAAGATACTGGAGGAGGGACGCCACAGGGTCAAGCGTTACACCAACAAAAGAAAAGGAACCTGAGGATATTGATGTTGGCATTGGCAAAGATACTGGAATGGGCCTAACAGGGCCAAACGTTACACCAACAAAAGAAAAGGAAACCGGGAGATGGTGATACTCCAGGCAGGGAGCAATTAGAGCTGCCGTGTTCAAGAGCTCTGTGGCACAAGCCAAGCAAGTAAATAATCGAGCAAAACTCAACAAAGAAGCTTTGGAGGTTGGAGACATTTGTAATGTGGAGATGGAGGGCAAGATTCGTGGGTGCAGAAGGTCAGTACCTTCCAGTTGTAGTAATGGAGGTGGCGACCACCAATAAGGGTCACCATGTACAGGGTGGCGACAAAGCATGGCTACCTATTCAGGAAGTTCCAACGACAAGATCTGCACTTTATGCCATTACTGAAGGAGTTGTTGGGAATTGACAAAATTCTGATGAGTTTTGTGAGACTGCAATGACAGAGCAGGTTGCACTCGTTGTACAGTGTCATCGGGATCACAGGGAAATGCAAGTGCAAGGGAGATTGCGGTTCACCAGGAAGTAAGTGCAGCTGCAAGTAAGGGCATCTTTTGCACATCTAAGTGCCATGGAGGCAGGTACAAAGGGATCAAAGAAGTGTTCGTTGTATCCTAAGGCTTCTCCAGTTGTTTGTTTGCCCTGTGCTGATCAGAAGTGAAGTGGTGCAGTTACTTAGTTAAGATATTTGAATTAAGTGTTATTATTTGATATTTGTTATTACAAATGCTAAGCAATAGCAATGAATAGGAGGAATTGTAATGATTGATGAGTTATGGGTTGCAATTCCCTAACAATTGATATACTCTATTCTTGAGAATTGAACTGACTGAATTGATAAAATGAGATTAACAATTCCTGGGTAATTGAAAGCATTGGTTTTCGAGTGCAATTCCCAGGAATTGTGTTCAATACATGAACATTCCTGGATTACAATTCCGGAATTGTATACAAGTTGTACTCTGACATTTAATGCAATTCCTTAAGAATTGCAATATTGCAATATTCCGTCCATGATTACAATTCCTTAAGAATTGTAACAACCACTCAGTAGTAAACATAGGGTATGAGAAGCCCCTTGATACAGTATGAGAAGCCCCTTCTCGAATGATGCTGATCGTGGTATTTTAATGCCAATCGATCACATCATCATTGAATTGATGCCAAACTACTATCCTTCACAGGAATCGGGCTAAACAATGGTTACGAGGAATTGCAAAGTTGAAAAGTGCAATTACTTGTCAAAGTCAAAATTTATCAGGAATTGCAATCGCGATCGCCAAATATTTTGCAATTATTAGCAATTGAAAGTTACCTAGCTTTTGGCCTAACAAATGGCATCTGAGTGTTTGTTTAGGTAAACATTGTGCCACTAGAAGCTGCTGACAAGACCATGATTGGTACAGCAGGCCAAGCATCTCCATGATTTGGTTGATGTTGAACTCTAGATAGTAATTCACTTTTGGGTTTTGATATTTGAAGACTCTGGTTGACTTACACTGGGAAGCCAAATGAAATGCATATGGTCGAAAGTGGAGTGTTGAAACTGCACCTTAATTGTCACAATTTGTGTACAATGTGGATATTGAACCAGGTCTAGGTACGAAGGTGCTGATAGTACAGGTATTCTGTTTGTTATCTTCTGCAATCCTTTGTGTTGGTATATTGTCCTTCTATTTGCTCTGTCACCCTATGTATCCATGGGAATAGTTGCCCAAAGGGTCAGCTACCGGCAAGTGAACAATGTCAAGTCATACATAATGTATTGACTATGATCATGGGAAGGTCAAGCATCAACGTCTATGTCTTTTGTACCATGAAGAGTACGGATTCAGTGTTTATGATATCCTTTTGTATTTTGTAGCAAGGATCCTCGAGGGAGGTCTGTACATGTATAACTCTTTTGTTGGTGGTAATGACATTGCAACATATTTAAATGTGCATGTGCATACAAATTTTATATTTTATAAGACAGTTGTTGATTATAATCTTATGGTTTATGGAACCATATTGTGACTTCACAGCGAGCATCATGGAGAGTGAACTTTCCATGATATGTTGACAACGTAATAGTTGTGTTTCTCTTTGGATTTGTCTAAGCTAGTGAAGCGATACTACATTTCTGTGCACAGCTTCATGAGTTGCATTTGTTTTGCATTGCATGCCAACAAGGTGCTACATGTCTCTCAGTAGAGATGTTCATGTTTGACTTATCCTTTTGTGTGAGATGATATTCCTGTTCAACTAGGGATACTCACAATTCTATGTGCTGTGGTTTTACAAGAACAAGGTTGTGGATCCTTTGTGTTGTTGTGCTCATATGATCATGAGGCTTATTTTATGGTTTGTTGTGCAACATGTATGTGCACTACCTATGGTCATCCCGTTGTCTTTAGCAAAGACCCACGTATTTCGGTGACTCTAAGAGTCCTTCCTTATGGACACCATGTGTGTTCTCCATAGATAATTCTGAAGGTAAACCATCAGAAGTTCTCACAAGAGAATCAAGTACTAGTCATTGAGTCTCAGTGAGACCATAATCTAGTAAGACACAGTGTTGAACCAATGATGTTAATCATGGTCAAGGATTCAATTTCTCTTATTCTGTGTATTATATGCACTCTAAGTTCAGCAAGCTGTACTAGAATGCAAGCATACCCAACCTGAGTTGGTGTTGCTCTAGACTTGTTGTGGTAACAAATGTCTAACATTAATGTGTCTCTTTTTTGTGTGCAGTGTACCTCCTCCTCTACAATTCCAGTTGTGAGTGAGGCGAGACAATCATATTGTCTTACCCAAGGTTCTCCTTGTACTGGACCACCCAGTATCATGTGAGTTCCCTGTATGGGGAATGTTTTAGCGAGTTTTCATCTGCTTGTAAGCATGGTGCTTTTGCCATCAGGACTTTGGGTCTGTTATTAAGCCCTTGTTGTCTTTGTGCAGAGATGTTGTGTATTGGTTTGTCATGCAAACCTTTACTCACTGCTTGGTAAGTCCATCCTAACCTTGTTTAAGGTGGACTCTCAAGCTAGCCTTTGGAGAATATCATATTACTCCAAATGAGTTCTATTGAGAACAGTATGGCCATCATTGACTCCATTGAATGTGCTTGTGAGGCACATGGAAAACCCATGATTGTTATTGCTAGCTCTGAGTAGGTATAACCTTCTTCAGTGTTTCTAGTCATGAACGGGTTCTAGATGCGTCAGTATCTAGTCTATGATTTGTTGACTTTTCATGAAGTCTTATGGTGTTTGCAGAGTTGAACATAGCAACATCTACAGTACTGTATGGATTCTTTTGAGTTTAGACAGTTTTCCTAACTTTTGTCCCAATCTTATTTTAAGAATCACTTTTTGATTTACAGTAATTTATGTTTGTTTGGGTGTTCTGTCTTTGTACAGCCAGTTCTGACGGCGGCTGTCAATGAAACCCTCAGTCGCCAAGGTAAATTGTCCTTGTTGTTTTTACTTGACTTTTGGACTGGTTGTGCTCTGTCTTTATAAGCTGTAAACCTACCTCGTTCAAAAATAGAGGTAAACAGGCACGTTCTTCCAACACACTGAACTTCATCAAACAGTTTCTCTTGTCATGAGAAACCTCAGTAACGTGTATGAAATTATTTTTTGTGTAAGTGTGTGTCTTTTCTTTTATTTTGACACAGCTTGGAAGGTCTGCTATTGTACTCAACCCCAGAGGAGTTTTCACAGGAGTGGTTAGCTCTGTGATCATGAGTATTTTGCTCAAGAAGAGTCCTGCACTTAAGTGGTTAGCTATGTGTGTGGTATGTTGTGTCCAGGCTTTGTTTCAACTCTGGTTCACATATTTTTGCAGACTTTGCATCAATTATCACTGGCAAGGTAAAATTGATCTTAACATATTTTATGTTGTTTTGTTGAAAATCTAGAACAATTCAAGCTCAGTTCTTGCATTTGTCAAAGACTGAGGTCATATGCTGGCTTAGTCACTCTGGGTAACATGTACTCAGAAAAGTGTGTTTTGAACAGGAATTTACTGCTTGTGCAATAAAAAACATTGTGTGACTTTGCCCTTCCTTTTGAGTAGGAAGAACCCATCCTGCGTCGCCAAGAGTTTGACACCTGCCTAGCTGGGTAAGGAAAACATATGGATGTTCCTATTTTTGGAACATGGGGAAGCTTGGAACTACATCCTTCTTGCTTTCACTGTTACTGTAGCAACACCGTGTCAGGGGTTGAAACCCAACATGGTTTGATTTCCAGTTGCTTTATACCATTGCTTGTTAATAGTGCAGCATGGCACATGGGTACATTTCTCACGTGGGAGAAGAGTTCATCTTCTTGAGAAAACAATTCATGATGCCAGAAGATTTCTTGGCATTTTGTTTTATTTTCACATGTAGCAAGGTATTTGAATATCAGGTTATTTTAAGCGTGACAGTAGAATTTTTTCAAGATTTTTCTCTAACGAGCTCTTTAATTAAAATTGAATAATTCGAATTTATATTTTCGGCTCTAAATTCTATTTTCCTCGGACCAGAGGTTGTGCATTTGGCTATTCATAAGCCAACTAGCTTTCTTTCCTTCATTTGCCAAGCTCGGTAGCTTAGATGCATGAAAGGGATACCACATGAGAAGAATTCTCACTTTGTGGACTTTTCTCACTTTTTGATTGGATTTCAGCGAAATCAACAAGTTGTGTGTTTTCCTGATAAAACCGCAAAAGTCAGCAGCATTCTTGCGAAAATCGGGATTCAGCGAGAATTTTGCTAAGAGTGTTTTTGGGGCACGACGTGAGTCGTTTTATGGGTCCTTCTTAGCCCCATGCGTGCTGGGACTTGACAATACTCCAGCGTCACTCTGGCGTTTTGACCGGGATCGCGGCAATATATTGCGCTCCTATGCCCATCGCGGTAGAACAATGTTCGCTCCTAGGCTGGTCCATCGAACATGGGCTGAGCCCAGCGAGTCTAGGACAAATGATATGTGGTCGTTTTTCAGATCATTGTGTCGCTGAGCTTTGTCGCGATCGTTTTGTGAAATGGGCTGTGCCGTGGCGCTCCCATGTGAATGGGGCTATTCAGCGATCGTGGGACTACGTCCTGCGCAGCGTTCATTTTCACTTTAGGATGTGTCTCAGACATTGGAAACCTGAGAACGCGAACTTCCAGGGGAATCGCGAGTCTTTCAAGTGACGAGAAACCTCTCGGGTCACGAGCAAGCTTTTAGGCCTTAGAGCCATACGATTCTTCATAGGGTCATTTTATGCCCTAGAAGATTTTTGTAATGCCCTAAGGCTACAAGTACTTAGTACTCATTGGTGTCACTGCATCTGCATGTGATCACGGGTGCGGACTAATTTTAAGTCTAATCGTGTTTTAGGTCTAAAGTAGACTACACACATACTGCTCTTTCGGAAAAAAAAATAAACCGAGGCATTTATGTTTATTGCCTCCTCATTTTTAATGAGGGGGCTGCTACTACCTAATAGGCACGTAGCATTCGTGCCACAGGCGTATGATACGTCACAAGTGGTCTTTTTGGCAAGTGCACTTAGTGCTAAATGTGCGCTCTGCTAACAAGGCGAATATACCCGTGTCAAGTGGGATCTAGTCCTCACTGACATACAGGGAATTCATTTTAGCTACGTGTTTCAAAAACACGTGCTGCCCTGTGAGTGAACTCACTTCAACTGGCTGAGTACGTGACTCGGGGCTCAGCTGTGGCAATATTGCTACTCTTGGGGTCAGGCAGCACAAGTTACGCCACGTGTAACACACCAAGTGTTTTGTGCGGCCCGAGCAACAATGGACGACGGCCAGACGACCTACCATAGTCAAACCGACAACAGCTGATGGATGATGGATGGTGGAGCGGACGATCCGATCATCTGGTTGCGCGAAGGCTATCAATTGATAGTGACCTAAGCCGTTTTGCTGTAGTTGTTACTATGTAGTAAACGGTAGATACATGTTGTTGAAAGATTTTATTAATGAGAGTTACACTACTGAAATAGGTATTGCATGGTACACTAGGTAATCCATGCATCACCAATGGTCCTGTTAGAGATTGGAGGTAATTTAGGGCAGTTCCATGACTGCTCCTTTTCTCTCAACTGCCAACAGGAACTGTCCCATGAGAAGGTTTCTGAGAAAGAAATCCTCTCTTGGATATTTTGTCCAAGAAACACCTAGAATGTATATGGGTGTTTCTCAAGAAAGAAATTGTCTTTTGAATATTGTTTCTCAGAAACAATATCTTATGACTATTGTACTTCCTTTGTGTTACACAAAGGGAAGAGGACCATTGGAGGTTCCACCTGGAACCTCTTTGGGTTTCCAGTTAAGGTAGATAATTGGCCTATGTCATTGTGATCTAATCCTGTTTTCAAGCAATATACTCACAACACATCATTTTTTTCAATTAAATATTTACAGGCCTACCACGGAATGGCCGAAACTCAGCCCACAGACTGAGCTTGGCATCCCGCCTGGCACTGCAGTGTAGCTAACAACAATTGGCGGCGGGTATACTTTGAAGGTGAGTCATTGCAAATTCAATCCTTTTTACACTTGTTTTGACTACATCTATTTTTATATTAAATTACTTTCAGGTCAACCACGGAATGGCGAAACTCAGCCCACAGACTGAGTTTGGCATCCTGCCTGGCACCACTGTGCAGCCAACAACAATTGGCAGCGGTGTGTCAATTTTTAAGGTGAGTTATTATGTCCTCAACCTATTTTACAGTTGTTTTGCCTGAATCTAAATTTCAATTAAATATTTAATTACCTTCTACCTTGGTGCGGATGGTCCAGAGTATTGTTTTTTAGCTGGGGCTGAAATTTTGGCCTATGTGGCATTAAGACTTGTTCTTTTGGAGGATGAAGGGGCGGGTCCAGAACTTATTACATTGTAGTATGTTAAATTTTACTACCGTAAAAATCGGTTTATAAGAACTAGCAAATGTTACAAGATGCATTTGCGTCTTGACCTAAAGCTAGAGAATTTTACATGTAACCTCCTTTTTTAGTCCTCCCTATTTACTCCAAATAGGACGTATGACTCTTTGGAACCAAAAGTGGGTGCACAAAAAGCATGTGGGTGGCATGTAGGTGGTGTGTGGATGGTGTGGGCATGATGTGTGGTGCGCTTGAGGGGAAAATGACATAACTCATGAACCAGATGGAGATACGGGGAGCTATGAATATGGACATGTTGAGGCCGATAAGCGCTACAGATTGGTTATGATTTAGATTCTAAAGATCATATTTACAGCCTAAAATGACTAATATCATGCCAGTTGAAGAGGGTGGTTCTTACAATGTGATAGTTCTTATAAACCAATGTTTACCATAGTAGGGATAAATTGCACATACTCCGCTCAATCTTACACTATACTGTAGAATATCAGGGCATACCAGATCCAGTATCCCTTCCATACACTCCGGTAACCCTCCGGTACAACCTCACATACACTTCCGGTAACTCACCTGTACACTTCCGGAATGCCACCTGTAAACTCAATTTTAGATACTAAGTAATGCAGTTATAGCTTCTACGTAGATTGATATATTGATTCTAAGACTTACTGAGAAGTCTGTTTTTATGTAAAAAAGTACCAATTTCTATCGTAAGTAGAAATAAATCCCACTGGTTTAGGTCTGGAATTCCTGGTAGCCCACAGGTACACTCCGGTAACCCTCCGGTTTACTAGTGTACCAGAGCGTTACAGAAGTGTAAAGGGAGGTTTCTGTAATATACCATTCCAGGGGGCTCCGGTAACTTCCCTGTACACTTGATTATACAGGGAGGTTACATGTGTTTTTTGTTCGCAGTGCAATTACATACAAAAACATAGAATTATCTAAGTTTAATGTTAGCAAGTGTGTATTCAAAGCAACTCTCAGTATGGATGAATAGGAACAAAGTAAACTCCACTTTGTCAGCAACCCAATCTCTGTACAGAAATACAACCTTCTCAGATCTTTGTGGCCTGCTACTTCTAACTTAACTTGTTCTGCAACAATAAAATTTTCATTATGAAATTAAATCATACTGCTCTCCCTGTACATATGGTTAGCAAAACTGGATTATAAAAAATACAATGCCACAAAAACATGAAATAACTGATAACAAAAGTATTGATGCCACACAAAAATTCAACTCACATTTTCCCCCAGCTCACAAACTTATAAAATATGCTACAAAGGAACAACTTGAATTCCATACCCGTACACAAGTATGTTCAAAATGAATTTGATTCCTTAACGAAATTAACACAAATGGTGATTGCCCTGCTTGCAATCACACTTCATTCATCTTGGGGGTTCATTATTTTCTACTTCACTTCATCTTGTAGAAGATGTTGGAAATAATGGGTCCAACAACATATAAAACTGTGTGCATAGAGAAGTAATGTTCGATAGACTTACTGTCTATTTTCCCATTGCAATGTTGGATGAAGTTGTGCTCTTAGGGATTGTCAAGTGTTTTTATTTCCATTGCCATTACAAGAAGTTTTACACCACCATCTATATTGGTCATTTTGTATTGAAGAGGTACTTTAGTTAAAGGTGACACCACCATTCATCCTAAAAATTAAGAATCATCGTCATGATGAGGAAATGTTTGACCACCCCAAACCCCCGACATAACAAAATTTTACCATTCAAGTTCAAGTGTGCTTTGTATCTTTGACCTTTCACAACATTGGGGGGGGGGGTGATAGTAAAGTATGATGATGATAATATGCGGTCACACATCATTATCTTGTGCATCAAAGTGCTTCTATATGTTGTGTGTGATGACATGCTCTGGGTCAATACACTGTCTGTAGCAATGTGATGCAATGGACAATCATGCAATGCTGCATATTGTATGGTGGTTCTATGTGTGGTGACTGATCGGATTTTGCGCGTAAGGAAAGGGGGTGCAAAATACCAGAGAACATTAATCTAACCACACGGCATATATAAAAGATCTTCCAAAAAGATGACATCATCTGAGGTAGCATTGTGATAATGATCATGATAGTGAACCTTTTAGGTGATTATAATGATCATGACGATAAAAAATCATTGTGATGCAAAAACACCAGCTTGAGGATTTAGAAGGCCTTTTCTTCCCAATAGAATTTCCAAAAATACTGAATGTTTGTACAATAATTTCATTATGAAAGCAAAATCTTAAGTGTGGTGTATCACAAAAAATGTAGAAGTCTGATGTTTGTGTATTGATATTCATTTGGCAACCCATGATATTATGTGTACAATTACAGATGTCAGTTGAGGTAAGGATAGAGGTAGAGAGTATGGTACCATTCGTAGCTGCGTCCTGTGGTACTGATGTTTGAACTGCTTTTCATAATTTCGTTATGACGAACAGAGGAAACATTTATAAAATGGTAGTTCAATTAAATCGCTTAAAGAAAGCATTGTGCAAATTTGATTTCTCTACACTTCTCTCGGCCAGAAAGTCAGAAAGAAGATGCTAATATTCCTACCCTCCAAGGCCAAAAAGATTGGAAGCACAATATTACAAAGCCAACGAGTGAAAGCTTGCCAAAAATACACCAATGAGATACTATACGAAGCAAAAGAGCAGAAAATATTGTTTCGCCCCGTACTACTCTTGCGTGAATTCAATCTGTATTGCAACGGAATGGTTGATTGATCAGGCACGTATATGGCACGATCCACAGACAATTCCATTGCTGATTGAATAAGGGTCGCTCGATGACAATGAAGTTACTATCTGTAATTGGGATTGTCGCCACGGCGGCAACCACGGACGCGAAATCTTTCAACGACTTTCCTGTGGCAACGCGCTATCTTCAAGATGAATCGGGTAATTCGTACGCATATCTCGACGACGTTTCCGGGTACAGCATTCACTACCACTCTTGCGTCCGTGTTAAGCTCCCAACCGAGAACGAGGACGACCAGGCAGAGGGTAACGTTCATTTTTACAATGGACGTTATCACGCTCAGTTCCAACGTTATGCTACCTTTCATTTATGTCAGAATGATGGGATGCAATGCAGTTGTGACGAATCTGTTGAGTACACCACGGAAATCAATCAGTTCCTGAAGAATTCCCTTCAATATTTTGATAACTATTGTGCAGAAGGCGACTGTGGAAACTACTATAATGGCGATTATGAAGACGAAAGCGAGTTCCTTGAATGCTCGATGGGTCACCAAGACGAAGATGGCAACCAGTATTACTATGCTCCTCAATGTGACGACGACTCGAACGGAATTGTGATAGGTGTTTTCTACGATGACGAGTGCACCATAAAAACAAAAAACTCGGCCCCTGACTTCAAATACTACAAATTTCAAACTGTCCAAAATACGTGCGTCGACTGTGCCGCAGCTGGTTACTGTGACGAAATGTATCAGGATTCCTACCACTGCATCAATGGTAAGGAAGCCAGTGGAATGCAAGGCGGAGATCTCGACGTATGCGGCACCGTCAAGAAGTTCCTCTTCAACCACGAATACAACAGCGTTAGGACAAGGCATTCTGGCGAGAAGGCATTCCTAATTGTTTTCTTCTCCCTCGTGGCGTTGTCGGCGCTTGGAGGATTTATTTTCTTGAGCTACACGTATTACATTCGCCATAGAAATGGAGGAGATGCTCTGCTGAACTCCGATCAACTTTCTGGAGAAGCGGCACCGGGAACACTTACTTAATTATTTGTTCTACCACTCTCGTCTCGTCCACAACATATCGTTCGGTGGTGGTGTTGTGTGTGTGTGACGGGGGCGTCACAACTCAAACTATTTTTACGTCAACATATCCGGAAATCTACACCCATTCAAACACATAAAAAGATGTTTTTGTGAGGCTGTTCTCCTCGAATAGCGAAAAGCCTTCATAGAGACTTAAGTTTTCTATTGTATTATAAGAGGAAGTAATGTATTCTTTCGAGGAGGACCGTAATCCAACATAGCTCTTGCGAGCAGATTTTCCTCCGCACCATGCTCAAACTTCCATATATAATTAATGTTCTTTGATCACTTTTATTAGGGGCTTCAACATTGCTTAGTTTCTCTTATTTCAAATTTCACGCGCTTCAAACTTTCTCTTGTTGTTGCAGGAGTTAAAGCTTTACCAGCTGAGATCTTGCCGAATCTGCATCCTCAATTTGCTCTTTTGCCAAGATAATCTTCTCGTCCAAAGCTTCCATCACTTGAGTGTAGGAGTTTAACAAGAGGTCTGTTCGATGTGATATAGCGGCAGTGCGCTTGCTCAAGTTAGCAACCCTGAAACTAATGGTGTCTAGCCTTATCAACGAATCCTGATCAACAGCAATATTGTATTTAGCAGAAGAAACTATGGGGCAGTCTACTACTTTGGCTTCGTTACCCACAGAAATTTTTCTTCCCATAGAAGTAAAATCACGAATTCGTGCCAATAATACCATATCTGTTTTCATAGACTCGCGAGACGCCAGCACTTCCATCCGACGGAAGAGCAACGGTGCAGTTGCGCCAACTGTCATTGTGGGCCCGACAAGCGGGTCCACATCCAATTCCTTTAGTATTCTATCGATAGCACGAAACTCTTCATGCAGCAAGAAACGGCTCGACGCGCCCGTGGCATCAGATGCCTTTGAATAGGATGAAACGGGAGGGCGCCGTTCTATTTCCCGCTGGACGAATTTATTAAGACCGGATTTGAAATCGGAGCCTCCTGCCAGATTGTATGAATGTGCAAGGTGGATCTCAGAATTGTCGAGGGAAACCCCAAGTTTTAATTCGAGATCGCGTAGGCGACACTCTAGTTGATCGAGCGTCGGAGCTGCATTTATGGGTTCCGCCATTGCTTAACGTTTTTGTCAGATTGTCAGATTTCGTACGATACAATACCGTTTCGGACGCAGTCCCTTGATCTCCCTTGTTATACAACAGAAGCTTGCCGGGTTTATTCGGGGCCCTATGGAGCCCATTGGGAGCCCAATGGGCATGGGATTGTCCAGCACGATACAATATATGCAATACAACCCGGACCACTCACTGTTTTTTTACCTATGGTACCATACCAGTCAAAAATTATAATGAATCACTATCATGTCAGTTATATTGCCCATCTTTGACCACTTGTTGTGAAGGCACATAATGCATCTAGCTCACATGCGTCACTGCAAATCCCTTTGGGACCTCTCGATCTCGATGGAGCTTATGCCCATTTCCTGTAACCTCAATCCATTAGGAAGGGTCGTCACGTTGGATCTCTTACACACCTTCTCCGACATAATGATTCATCATAGTTCCTCGTAGAATCTGTTATTTTTTGTATGTAGAGCAAGGAGGTGAGGGATTTGAAAGAAAAAAGAAAAGATAACTGTTTAATGAAAATAGCTATGTATTCTACATTGAGAACATAGTTTTTGAAGTTTAACTGTCAGCGAAAGGTCGTTTCTTACAATGCTCAACTGAGCTTATTTAATTTATTCACGAACATTGACAGCTTCTCGAGGAAATTGAAGATGCTCGACAATTTTCTGAAAATCAGTCGTGCGTCTGTGTTGCATCTGTCAAAAACTAACTTTGTCATTTTAAAGGTTGACAGTTGTTAATCTATCAAACTGTTATTAATCGGTCAGAACCTTTCACAGATCGGTAATCATTTTAATTAAACGACGATATCAATGATTGTATCAATAACTTTGTCATTTTAACGGTTGTCAATTGTTAAACTGTCAAACTCTTATTAATCAGTCAGTACCTCTTACACGTTTGACTATCATTTTTGAAATTTCTACACACATCATGCAGTCCTGCCGGTCTATTATTTACTCTCAAGGGCAAGGTCACTTGACACAACTGGCTATCATAAGCCCTGGTTTTCTACGGTTAGCAGATGG
This sequence comes from Cyclotella cryptica, assembly GCA_013187285.1. Lineage (NCBI taxonomy): Eukaryota > Bacillariophyta > Thalassiosirophyceae > Thalassiosirales > Thalassiosiraceae > Cyclotella > Cyclotella cryptica. The sequence goes on along the minus strand of JABMIG010000335.1, from coordinate 105,786 downwards.
AAAGATTTACAGTTCTCAATAAGTGCGATTTTCAAATCTTTCTTTCATCTCAGTTAAGTTCTACTAACTCTTTTACAAACTAATTAACAGTTTCATAACTCCAATCCCTCACCTCCCAACATGCCAGTTATTTTCTTATGGAAAACCATGTTTTATGCTAGGCGTGCTGAAAAAATAGCTGACATACATAGTTTCCCTTTCTCGTAGAATTGACACACGAATACGTAGGAATAGGTAAATAAACATGTTAATGATTCAATGTAGTGATGATGATTCATTTTAATTTCTTACTGGTACCTAGATTTTTGAAGCATGGATCTACCAAAGTAAAAGAATGAAAGATCCTCTACAGCCATCATAAAAATATCCCAAAGTCCCGTGAATGCAAGACTTCTATGTTGGTGCCTACAGTAATTACTGGTGTATAAGAACCACCGGATTATAAGAACCACCAGGCTAAAATGACCCATTTTGACTGACATTTTCTTTTTTCAGTCAATTATTGCGCTCTGTTTTCTCTGAACAGTGGTTGTTTAGATTCCCCTCATCAGGAGCAACACACCCGTATGTTTAGGTCCACATGAGTCCCATTGTTCACTGAGTTATGCTACTATGACCAAAAACTCACCACACATCACGCTCACAACAAACACACACATCACAATCAACCCAAATTTAACGCTCTCGTCACTTTCTGTGCCATCGCAATGATTTCTGTCACCGCCCCCCTGCCACAGCTTCACATCATGATTGTGGGTCTCATTGAGTCCAACAATGGACGCCAATCGCGATGCGCATCAGATGGATGCAGAAATTCTTTGGTGCTGGAGAGAGTGGACCACTGAGTTGGAATGGAATTGCTGTTGAGAATGAAGGTCCCAAACGAGTTGACCTGTTACATCGTTAGGACGGATATTACTGATGGATGTCGTGTAGCATTTGTGGCAAAGGAATACGCGGCGGGAGAAAAAGGGGTGAAATTAGAAGGGGCAATAGTCCGTATTGTGTATGTTTTTTACCTGACAATCCAAACCGAATGGCGAGACGACTCTACCATCACGATTGCGGCTATGCTGTTGGCAAAATTGTCTCCCTTCCCTTTGACAAAAAGGAAGACTAATAGTATTTAACAAGAAATAATAACTGATTGCAATAAAAAACTAATATTACAAGTGTAAACTTTACTTTATTTAATACTAATCCATAAACCATTGGTAGCCCCTCTTTTTCCACATGTTTTGGGCTGTTTGCTCACTGATATTGCTGTAGCTCCCATCAATCCATTCTGCCACATGCCTCTTGTTGGAGTGTTTACAACCCCACCTTCAACCCCACCTCTGTTTATCATCCACTCCTCCCATTGTTCAATCATCGCAACTGCCAAAAAATCCAGCCACAACCCAGCCATGACTACTACAAATTATGCCCTAATATGCAATTTATCTATAGCAATCAATTCAACATCCATCATTATTAGGTCCACAGCAATGGTAGAGGTAAGCCACAAACAAGAGGGGACTTTTGAAATCACACAAATAGTAAATCGCTTCTCAATCGCATGATTCTTGTTCAGCCCCAAATTCGGTGCAGAGCGGCTTCATAACCACCATTAGTGGCCTACCAAATTTCAGCAGCAAATTCTGTCAGGGGTGCGATCCACAGCAAGTAGTGGTGAGTGGGGAATGCAGGCATGAATTTTGTTCAAAAAACAGACAAACAGCAAATCGCTTCTCAATCGCATGATTCTTGTTCCCTGGCCCCCAAATTTGGTACTGAGCGGCTTCATAACCACCATCAGTGGCCTACCTAATTTCAGCAGCGAATTCTGTCAGAGGGGCGATCCAGAGCAACAATGGTGAGTGGGGAATGCAGGCATGAATTTTGTACAGGAAACAGACAGACAGCAAATCGTTTCTCAATCGACGATTCTCATTCCCTGGCCCCCAAATTCGGTATTGAGCGGCTTCATAACCACCATCAGGGGCCTACCTAATTTCAGCAGCAAATTCTGTCAGGGGTGAGATCCACAGCAGCATTGGTGAGTGGGGAATGCAGGCATGATTTTTGCGCAGAAAACAGGCAAATACATTGTCAACTCAATATACTGATTCTTATTTCCCTGTCCCCAAATTTGGTACAGAGCTGCTTCATAACCGTCATCAGTGGCTATCAACTTTCAGCAGTGATTTAAATTGGGGGTGGGATCCACAACCACAGTGGTGAGCACGTTATGAAGTCAAAGTCTGGGGTGAATTTTTGTATCTCAACATTGAAATCATGTATCCTCTTATTATTTGTATTTTTCTTATAAGGCACAGCAACTATGAACAACAATTCTATTCACCCATGGCATCCTGGAATTAAGGTGTCTCCACAAGAATGGGACGGCTCCAAAAGGAACCGCTTCATTGCTCTTCAATGTAGGTCTATGCACTTTTCTTTTCCTGCTGCTTTCCCTTCCCCATTTCTGTCAGCACTTCCCACATGGAAACCAATACAATAGGGGGCATTTGTTTATATCCCAGATTATGAAACAATGCATGGCTCTATGTTTGTTCCATCATGGCCTCCTCCTCCTCATCTTCATCACCATCCAGTGGCTGATTCCATTCTGTAGCCCAAGTCAACAGAGGACCTGAACAGAATGCCGTTTACCAATCTCACCAACACCAATTCATCCAACATAATGGGAAATGAGAAATGATCCCCTGATGATTCACCACCCTGCAAGATGAGCCACACCACTGTCAACATCACACCCAATGTACCATCAAATGAGAATGGGTCTCCTGACAATTTTCCATCCCACAAGAAGGCCCCTGTTGCTGTCAAATCAAACAATCCATCCAGCCCTCAACCAACCAAACTAGCTGCCCAAAACAAAGTATGGCATGAAGGCATGTCTTTTACAAAACATAAAGTGCTTAGAAATGGCACCCGATACTGCTGCTCTGCTGCTCATCATGGGGATCAGAGCCAGACTGTACTGCTATTCTCAAGGTGTTTGATAATGGTCAACTTACATGTTCTGGCAAGCACACTCCGGGTTGCTGTCGTTTCAATGGTGTAAAAGTTCCTGTTAAAATGCCAGAAACTAGTAATGACTGTACTGAAGAAGAAGCCACCCATCCTGATCATCTCCATATCACACCTGCTATTGTATGACGTGGCTGTGTAGCTCACTTTACGAAGGAAGTTGGTCCCAACTTTTATGGCTTGGACAAATCCCAAATGCACAACCTAGTATACCATTCAGGTGAATGAGTCTTTGGAGGGAACACTATCTCAAAAAATGAATCTCAATGTTCTGGAACCAACAGTACTGGTTTTCTCCGCTACAGCTCAACCTTTTCCGATGAAAAGAAAATGCAACGTATGATGTGCTTTGCTCTACCCCAACTTCTTAATCTCCTTTTATATCCATTGGTATGAAGTAAATTTCTCAAGCATCCATCTATGTGTGAACTGACATTCTAGATTTTGTTCCATTACAGGTTCACATGTTCGTTGATGCAACTTTTGATGTACCGTAAAACTCGCATTGTAAGTTACCCAAAATGTTAAACGATACATATGAATAAGTCTCTAAAGTTAGTGCGTGCTACATATAAAAAATTATTGGTATCCACTCCTAGTTACTAAATAGCCTTGAATTGTACTGTAGAGCAAACAGTTTTTCATGGCAGTGTTAGCACAGTTCATTTGTGGTGAGTTGTGCATGTTAAATGACATAACTCGTGAACCGAAAGGAGTTACATGGAGCAATACACATTGGCATGAAGTAGAGGAACAAAGCGATCACTTCGTAATGATTAGTGGCTCTGAAGCATGAGTCAAGTGCGAGAAAATGAGATTTTTTCTAACGGTTGGAGTCTTGACCTTATAATGCGTTGTACTTATAATGCGAGTTTTACGGTAGTCCCCTCTCCAGTTTACCAATGTCTGGTCATCATGGTCTTTGATGCTAGACTACGCATCTTTATTCCAGTAGCTTGGATTCTTATGACAAGCAAGACAAATGAATGCTATTGGCAAGCTTTTAACTGGCTTACATCTGCAGTTGATTCCATCAATCCTGCTTTTGTTGATGTTGATTTTGAGTGGGCTTTCTTCTCTCAAGTGACCAATCACTTCTCTGAAGCTTGAAATAATTGTTTGTTTGTTTCATTTCAAACAGGCTCTCCGCAGGAAGATGATCAAGCTTGGTATTCCTGGGGATGTAGTCAAGTTTGCCATGCGCAAGGGTGTGATGGTCTTGATCACTGTCACACCAAAAGATGAGCTCAATCCATCGGGTATCAATGTTGTTGCTGCCATGATTCTAGACTTTTGTGCAAAAGAACTATATAAAGGCAAAGGGAGTAAGGAATACATATTTGGGGTGATTACTTCTTCCTGTGAGTCATCATAATAGAATATTCAATTATCAATGAAATTGATTTAGAAATTCATTTCCTAAATGAATTTTTTTGCTATAAAGGTTTTGGTTGAAACCTGATCTTGTCAAGATTTGGAATGTTGCACACCTCATTGATTGTGATGACAAGATGAAGTTGCTTCACTGGACCATGAATGGATTGGAACGCTACAACAAGCACTTCAATGGTATTTGTCCACCCAGTCATCACAATCTTGTCAGCTTTGTTCATGCACTCCGCCAAGAAGCTGACAGAGTTGTTCAGCATATGGATGATGTTGCCAAGGGCTGAGAGATTCCTCCAGACTACAATGAACTAGTATTTCCTCAAATTCCTCCAGTGTTCTATGCAGACAAAAAGAAGGCAACAAGAAGAGGGACAAGGAGTGGCAATAGCACCAGAGGTGGTGATTAAATTTTGTTAGTCTGTATTGCCAAAGTCATGAGTAGAGTTTTCAATTGATCTTTGGAGTGTGATGTGCAGTCAGTGTCTGTTTGGTTATATTTTCGACAATTATGAGTAAATTGTGTTATCAATGATTTTGATATGTGATGTGTAGGTGATGTGCAGGTGCTGTGAAGTCACTTCAATGTGTGTTTCAAATTGAAATGGTTAACTTATTTTGAAATACACTGATGTGCAGGTGATGTGCAGGTGATGTGCAGGTGATGTGCAGGTTATGTGCAGGTGCTGTGAAGTCACTTCAATGTGTGTTTTTAATTGAAATTGTTAACTTATTTTGAAATACACATATTATTAACATGAAAAGAGGCAGTACATATGGGGTACAATTTTGGGGTACATGGTACAAAAGGGTACAAACTTGAAATATCCCATTGTACAGCCTGATCAGGTGCACTAAGATCCTGATTGGCATACAAGAATCCAACAGGGTAAAAACACACCAAATGTAATGGATTTGCATGTCAGCTATGTGACAAAATTGAGACGACTAACATTGCGCAGTCATCAGTTTTGATCATTTCAATAGCTCATAAAAATAATTTCCAATCAACTGGAGCTTCAAATCCTAATTACTACATAATTGTATCATCCTAACTATGACATAGGCCAAGAAACTGGAGCTTCCAGGTGGAACTCCATGAGTCTTCTTCATATTGTTTGACACAGAGGAAGGACTCAAAAGTCATAAGATATGAGTTTCTAGAAATCATATCCAAATAGGATTTTCCTTCCTACAACTCCACCATACACATTGTAGATGTTTTCATAGGTTGAATATCTAATGGAGGATTTCCTTCTCAGGAACCTTCAAATGTACAGTTCCTTTGGGCATTTGAAAATGGGCCAGTCACGGAACTGCCACAAATCACTGCCAATCTCTCCCATGATCATTTGTGTTTTGTTTGTGCATGAGATAACTAGTATCTCATGCATCACTTATACAGTACTGTTAAGCTCATAAAAAACAAAGTCAGCAAAGTCTACATCAAGATTTTTTAAATACTTTCTGGCTTAGATCACTATCAATTGATAACCTACTTGAGCGAATTTTTTTGGACCGTCTATCCATTGCCGCACTGTCCTTTGATCGTCCGTCACCGTTGAGCCGACCCCCGTCCGTACAACACTGTCACGTCTGTCCTCCGCCAGTCCAGCATTCAGCATCCACGTGTTCGCCCGTCGAGCCATCGTCTTTCGTGCGCCGGAAAGTAGTAGCACCACGTCTGCACTACGTGATCCTGGCGCCAACAAGATTCATGTCAAGAGCGTCTCGTTCCAGTACAAACCACCACGAAGCTCCTACAAGACGCTTTTTCTTGGAACAAGTCTCAGAGCAGCCCTCTCAAGAATGTCTACGAGAAGATTGCCCCTATTGGGCTTAAGAACCAAGAGTGCGAGCGCCGAAGAGGCGGCGAGAAAACCCCTATCCGTTATATGCCGGATCGGGACCCAGTCCAAGAAGCTTTGGACCTCAAGCCTGAGACCCTCAAGTGCACCCTTGTGAACGGGTCAGAAACCAGAGTCACGGTTTGGTCCCGTCATGGTACCAACGAGCAGTTTGTACTGCATGTGAACAAGGCGTATAGTACTGCCAAGAAAATGGGGCTAATTTCCGCCTGCAATGATGCCAAAAGGGCATATGACCCAAAAAAAAGGTGATTGGAAGGCTGTTCTATGCAAACTTGCCAATGACCCCCTCAGCAAGACTGAGAAAGAGAAAATGACCTCAGAGTCACTCTCCCTAAAGGCCGACATGCTAACCTTAAGGACAAAAATGACCAACTCGACCCTAGACGTTTTTCAACTCTACGCCAACCTTCTCACTGAAGAGGCACATCAGCCCTGGGACTTAATCGTCAAGGAGCAGACGGAGTCAAGTCCCTTTCACGACATCTTTGAAGTCAAAAGGAAGAAGTCACCGGGCAAAACGTCTGAGTCATTCAGGAGGTGTCAGTTACTCCACCTCCAATCGTGTTTTGCACATGACGCAGGCAAGATTTCAAAATTCTATATTTCGAATTGCCTCAAAAAGCCCAACAAGGTTCGGGTGCGTCAGTTTGTGCAGCACGTGATGCAGCTGAACAACTACGTGGAAGACCTCCCGTGTTTGTACTACAGCCCGAGTGCAAGCACAATGACCCAACAGGTCTTCTCCTACACTGACGCGGAGCTTGCATGCCATATCTTGCCCATGTGCCCGTTGAAGTGGCAGGACCAGTACCACTTGCTTAAGAAGTGCTATCCGAAGGGGTTAAGCTTCTATTGCTCATTCTTGAGTGAATTGAGGTGGTGCACCCAGTGGATGAGAGGCAGTCGTCTTCTAAGCCTGCAAAGGCCCAAGGAGCTGAACAACCCTCCAAGAAGTTCACGCTAGGTGCACAATTTCCTAAGAAGCCCAAGCAGGGCACGCACACCACGCATAACACCGCGGAGTGCCACCATTACAACAAAGACGAGACTCCTATGCGGGGTACTTTCGGGCAAGCAGCACAAAAGTCTTGCAAGGATAGTCACCCCAAGAAGTCATACGCCCAGGGCTTGGCTTGCATGGAGAATCTTGAGAAGTCTGTCAAAAAAGCCAACAAAAAAGGCAAGAAATGTTGCCGTCACGAAGAAAGTGACAGCGATTCCGACTCATCCTGAAGTGTTGGGTTGGGTAGTACCAGGGAAAATGAAAATAGATGTAAGAAAATTAAAACTAACCAAGAGTTAGCTAACTACACTACCCTTTGTCCGATAAAAACTACAGTAACCAAAAATTAGAATTAAATGACAAAATTTTAATTCCGGATTATTCGAGTCCCCTAGTGGACGTACCTTTGAAAAATCTCAAAGACACCTCGAACTTATCCACTAACTTTGATGTAGATCCCAACTCAGTGAGAGACACCCTGCATAAATCAAAGTCAATTGAGCCATCTAACCCACAAAAATCAATGGACTCAGTACCAGCAGTACTAGCTGTGCAAAAATTAGCGACTGGAAGTCAGTCCTTGACAAAACTCAAACACTTGTCCAGGAGTCGCAAAAACAACTTCTTGAGAGTACTATTGGACACTGGTTCCGATGGTGACCTCATGTTCCATGAAAAAGTAACCACCAAGCATTTTCCCTACTTGACTATGCAGGTGTCAAAGTCTTGGCACACGTCTAATGGTCGCTTCCAAACCAAAGGAAGAGGCGAAGTTACTCTAAAATTCCAAGAGTACTCTAACATCAAGGAATACACAGTTAAACCTGATGTTGTTGAGTATGATGGAAAAAAGATGACTAGCCAGTGTTTGACCTCATCTTAGGTGTAAAAACACTAAGAGAGCTGGGAATTGTTCTAGATTTTTGAACAAAGGATATTACCATTGATGAGATCATCTTGCCAATGAGAGACATCAACAGTCTGTCAACTAGCTCTACGATTGAAAAAGCTTGGTCAGTTAACCACAGCATGCTTCATGAACCACGTAGTACTGAGGAAGCGACTCAGCGTGCAGTTCACATCTTAGATGCAAAATATGAAAAAGCAGTCCTCCAATCAGTTGTTGACAACAATTGTCCTCACCCTAGTCTACAAGATCAAAATAAGTTGTTCGAGCTCCTCCGTAAATACTAGGACCTCTTTGATGGTACATTAGGTGATTGGAATACTGAGCCTGTCTCCTTCGAACTGAAGGAAGGTGCCAACCGTACCATGTCAGAGCCTACCCAGTACCACATTCAGTCAAAGAGACTCTCATGAAAGAGCTCAAACGACTATGTGACCTGGGGGTACTACAGTCGCAGCCCACATCTGAATGGGCTTCACAGTCATTCATAGTACCAAAAAAAGATCAGACCGTATGTTTTCTAAGTGATTTTAGAGAAGTAAACAAAAGGATAGTTAGAAGACCATTCCCTTTACCTAAAATTAGTACAGTTGTGCAAGAGTTAGAAGGTTTCACTTTTGCCACAGCCCTTGATTTAAACATGGGCTACTACACCATTAGGTTGGATCCAGATGCATCCAAGATCTGCACCATTATATTTCCATGGGGTAAGTACTCTTACCTCAGGTTACCAATGGAAATTGCTGGTTCTCCGGACATATTTCAATCAAAAATGACGGAATTAATGGCCACCCTTGAGTTTGTAAGAGCTTACATTGATGATCTACTATGTATCACCAAGGGAACCCTGGAAGACCACCTGGCTAAATTTGATTGGTCCTCTCCAGACTGCAAGACGCAAACCTAAAAGTAAATGCTCGCAAATCAAACTTCTGTGCCATTGAAACAGAATATCTTGGGTACATCCTCTCACGAGAGGGAATAAAACCACAACCCAAGAAGGTACAGTCGATACTTGCACTGACACCGCCCAAAAATGTCAAAGACCTCCGTAGATTCCTTGGCATGGTCCAATACTATTGAGTTTTTTGGGCACGGCGCAGCGAAATGCTTGCCCCACTCACAAGCCTAGTAGGCAAGTGTGGTCACACCAAACAATCCAAACTTCTCAAGGTTAAAAAGAAACCTTGGAAATGGACTGAGGAACATCAAAATGCATTCGATGACGTGAAGGCCACTATCGCCAAAGATGTGTCCTTGGCCTACCCTGACAAAAGGGTTTGAGATCTATACTGATGGATCCAAGAGACAACTTGGAGCCGTCATTACTCAGAACAACCGGCCAATTGCATTTTTCAGCAGAAAACTCTCTGTCTGTCAGCAAAAATACTGCGTAACCAAAATTGAACTTCTAGCCATTGTTGAAACACTCAAAGAATTCAAAGGAATGCTGTGGGGCCAGCCAATTGTAGTCTACACAGACCACAAAAACCTCATGCAAGATGCACTCGGTTTAACCTGTGACAGGGTTTCCTGTTGGCGTTTATTACTAGAGGAATATGGTCCTGAAATCGTGTACATCAAGGGAATCCACAACACAGTTAGAAAACCATTCCCGTTACCTAAAATTAGTACAGTCATGCAAGAGTTAGAAGGATTCACTTTTGCCACAGCCCTTGATTTAAACATGGGCTACTACACCATTAGGTTGGATCCAGATGCATCCAAAGTCTGCACCATTATATTTCCATGGGGTAAATACTCTTACCTCAGGTTACCAATGGAAATTGCTGGTTCTCCGGACATATTTCAATCAAAAATGACGGAACTAATGGCCACCCTTGAGTTTGTAAGAGCTTACATTGATGATCTACTATGTATCACCAAGGGAACCCTGGAAGACCACCTGGCTAAATTTGATTGGTCCTCTCCAGACTGCAAGACGCAAACCTAAAAGTAAATGCTCGCAAATCAAACTTCTGTGCCATTGAAACAGAATATCTTGGGTACATCCTCTCACAAGATGGAATAAAACCACAACCCAAGAAGGTACAGTCGATACTTGCACTGACACCACCCAAAAATGTCAAAGACTTCCGTAGATTCCTTGGCATGGTCCGATACTATCAAGATCTTTGGGCAAGAAGCAGCAAGATGTTTGCCCCACTCACAAGCCTAGTAGGCAAGTGTGGTCACACCAAACAATCCAAACTTCTCAAGGTTAAAAGAAACCCTGGAAATGGACTGAGGAACATCAACATGCATTCGATGACGTGAAGGCCACTATCGCCAAACATGTGTCCTTGGCCTACCCGGACAAAAGGGTTTGAGATCTATACTGACTGATCCAAGAGACAACTTGGAGCTGTCATTACTCAAAACAACCAGCCAATTTCATTTTTCAGCAGAAAACTCTCTGTCTGTCAGCAAAAATACAGCATAACCAAAATTGAACTTTTAGCCATAGTTGAAACACTCAAAGAATTCAAAGGAATACTGTCGGGCCAGCCAATTGTAGTCTATACAGACCACAAAAACCTCATGCAAGATGCACTCGGTTTAACCTGTGACAGGGTTTACCATTGGCGCTTATTGCTAGAGGAATATGGTCCTGAAATCGTGTACCAAAGGAATCCACAACACAGTTGCGGATGCTATTTCACGCCTTGACTTTGGTCCAACAAAAGATGTCAAGGAAAACTGGATGACCTTCACCAAATGCTGGTGTTATTACACTATGCAAGCAGAAGAGGACCCATTCCCAGTAAAACACTCAGACCTCATGAACTTTGTGTTTGCTAACCACAGCAAAGAGAATGTGATCTATTCCCTGACAGTTTGGGAGATTCCGCAGCTCAATACACGGATAAAACACTGGACAAACTCAGCCTGCTGGAGGCATACAAACCTCAGCTGGTCAAAAATGTTCAAGTACTGTGCAAGGATGGCAAATGTGTCGTCCCACAGGAACTCCAGCAGTGAGCAGTACAGTGGTACCATCACTACCTGCAGCATCCAGGGACAACCCGTCTCAAAGAGACTCTTCGCACTGCAATGTATTGGAAAGGTTTGCGACATTTTGTCCGCACCTTTGTCTAAAATTGTCATAAATGCCAAGTCAACAAATGACGCCAACATAAGTACGGTAAATGACCTACAAAATTAGTTGTATCGAACCCCTGGGAGGTACTATGTGTGGACCTAATAGGACCATACACTCTCAAGGGCAAAGGCGGCACTGAAATTGACTTTATGTGTGTCACAATGATAGATCCAGCTACCAGTTGGTTCAAAATTGTGGAACTACCGGTAACTGAATTCAATTCTGTTACTCCCAAGGGTAAAAAGGGCCTCAAGGGTACTAACACACATAATAAACCTAAAAAAACATACTTTGATAAATCTTTAGTAAACTAGATCTGGTTTAGCCATTACCCACGTTGTCAAGTAATCATTTACGACAATGGAAGTGAGTTCAAGCTCAATTTCAAAACCCTATGTGATTCATGCGGTATCAAGCGTAAGCCAATCAGCATCAAGAACCCCCAAGCAAATGCAATACTAGAACGGATGCATCAAGTAATCATGACAATGCTCCGTACCGCTGAATTAGACATGGCAAATACAGTGGCTCCTAGTGACATAGCAGACTTCCTCACAGATGCTGCATGGGACGTTCACTCCACATACCACACGGTACTCAAAGCCTCTCCAGGTACAGCAATATTTGGCAGGGACATGCTTTTTGACATTCCCTTCCTAGCTGACTGGAACAAAATAAGAGATAATAGGCAACGCCAAACCGATCGTAACACCGCACGTGAAAACAAGTCTTGCGTCGATTGGGATTATAAAATTGGTGACAAAGTACTTCTTCGCAAAGAAGGTATCCTCCACAAATCAGAAAGCAAATACCATAAAGATCCTTGGACTATATTGACAGTCCATACGAATGGTACTATCAGCACTGCGGAACAAAATCAGAAAGATTAAACATACGGAGAGTAACTCCATACTTTGACACTACAGACACATAAAATAAAGAACGTGTCAGTGAATAACTCTTACTCCTCTCTCCACTAACACTTACGCTTGAAATAATGCTTGGTAGTCCCTACTCAGCCAGGAAAGTCTTGTATCACCAGTATAACTCGGTACACAAAACAAGTGTCTTCCCCTCACAAAAACGGCCTCCCCATTTTTTTTTCTTTCCACGGAAAGGTTTCTTTTTCACACACCTCACCTGACCCTCCATTCGTGGGGGCGAGTGGCATAGGCCAAGAAACTGGAGCTTCCAGGTGGAACTCCATGAGTCTCCTTCACATTGTTTGACACAGAGGAAGGACTCAAAAGTCATAAGATATGAGTTTCTCAGAAATCATATCCAAATAGGATTTTCCTTCCTACAACTCCACCATACACATTGTAGATGTTTTCTTAGGTTGAATATCCAATGGAGGATTTCCTTCTCAGGAACCTTCCCATGGGACAGTTCCTTTGGGCATTTGAATATGGGCCAGTCATGGAACTGCCACAAATCACTGCCAATCTCTCCCATGATCATTTGTGTCTTGTTTGTGCATGAGATAACTAGTATCTCATGCATCACTTATACAGTACTGTTAAGCTCATAAAAAACAAAGTCAGCAAAGTCTACATCAAGATTTTTTAAATACTTTCTGGCTTAGGTCAAACTATCTGTTAGGCCAAAATCCAGGGAAAATGTGACTCCAAGGGAATTGCAAAAATCGGAGTTCACAGGATTGCAATGTCCAGGGAATCGTTTTTTCATTGGATTTTGCAATCCAGCCAAAAAAGGCATGAATCAATTCTTAGGGAACACTTGTAATTATTTTAAAACTACGTGAGTAGCCCTAGATTGGTTGCATCTTTATGAGAGTTATCCATTCAATATTGAACTACTAATTCCTAAAAATGAGTATATATGGAATTGGAATGCAGTAGTTTAAAAAATGTGTTTGATTACAATTCCCAGAGAATTGTAATTAAATGTTGGGATCAACTTGGCACATTTTGATGGAACATAATTGATGCCAATCTGGAATCACTGTGTGCCGGTATCCTTTCTCCAACAGAAGAAAATGGGGTTGATACATTAGATTTATTTTGCCAGAATGCAAAATCCAATGAAAAAACGATTCCCTGGATATTTTGCAGTTCCCTGGGAATCACATTTTCCCTGGATATTGGCCGGACATATCAGTTCAGGTCAGGATCATGGTAATAAAAAATAGTTAGTGTTGTCAATTCGTTCTGTTGGATGCTGGCTTTCAGGAGACTGGATTGTATTGTAATTTGTGAAGAGAAAAATAATCAGATCCCCATTCTTGGAGTTTAGTGACTTTGTAGGCATTTGGGAGTGATATGCTTGCTGTCAATGGATCTGACATTTTAATCTTCACTGGCTACAATTGAAAGCAATATCATTTAATTGTTTTTTGGTTTCAAGGATGTGAGAAATTCATCTGATCTATTGGCATGGTGATAATGCCATCTTTCAATCATCAATGGACTCATTTCTATCCTCTTTGCATGCTGCATTTTGGCGGCATATGTAGGGTGTGTTCTGTTTTGAAATCACAAGTGTTTCCATGTTTATTGAATTTGTTTTGTCAAGGGAAGAAATTATATCGTGTCTGAGTTTGATGTACACATTGTTAAATCTTGAAAAAATCCTGTTGATGCTGTGGCCTAATGCCTGACACCATTGCTGTAAAGCTGGTATGATCCAATGCATGACTTCATGTCCTTTTAGACACCATTGTTGAGTTGTGTGTTCATGCTACGTCACCAAACTTTATGGCCTCTTGAATCTTCCTTCAACGTCACTCAAGATAAGCTTCCATGGTTAATTGTTGACATGTGGCCAATTTTGCATGGTGGAAAAGTGGCAATGCCTAATCAGTCATTGTTGCCCTCCCTTAACTATTGCTTTGTTTGCTTTCGAAACAGTGCAATATGGCATAAGTGCTCATCTTTCTGTTCCCTATACCCACTCTCGTCAAACTTTGTCAGCAAACTTTCATCATGCATTCTAACACTTTCCCTTCATCCTCCCATACCGGAAGCACTTTGCCTCTACCTCCTCTAATAAACCCAAATCCCACCCTAAACCACAGCCACTACTTTGAAAGTCGACAGTTGGATCATTAAATATTGCTAAGTGCCATTTCTTTCCTTGTGAAAAATCAAGTATGAATTGCAAGTTGTTAGAAATACTTGCTGATCAAAGGTTTGGCCGTTGTTTGATTCATTCAAGATTGTGTTGTCTTTGCACAGAGGATTTGTTGACGGATCACATGTTTCGAAATAACACAACAAATTAAAATATTCCAATGCAATCTCAAATATTCTTTCTCTATTGCTAAGAGTTATGTCACTACTTAATTTAGTCCGAAGAGATGGAGGACGTGTATTGACAGGAATGCTGGTGCAAGGAGGAAGGGGGGGGGGTTACTAGGGATTTGTTGATGGAGAAGATCACTGCAATGGATCTTTGTCATCAATCCCCTTTGATGGTTGTCTTCGGGGATCATGGGGTAAAAATAATCAGGGGTGTGCAGTCTTGGGGTATTTATCACTGATTATTTATGGGTTTCTACTCCAATTTACAATATCTAACTTGATTTAAATGGCTACGTGTTAATTCATTTCAAAGTCCTCAACTTGTTTTTGATGCACGGAGGACGTACATGATATTTTTATGCGACTGTAAAAATAACATTATCTTGAGAATATTTCTTGATCGTGAGAAAATATCTTCATCATGAGAATATAACATTAAAAATAATGTTATCAGAACAATTTCCGTTGTTTTTACAATGTGCATACAATAAGGTCACTTAGAGATAATAGCAAGCCGCTTGTGAATGGCTGTGTCATAGGGTGCCTCTGTGTTTGGGTCCTCAATTGAGAAATCAAAAATTACGATTCCTTTTAAGGAATTCGCTCAGGCCCTACCTGTTATGGTCAAAGGTGAAAAACTCTCACTGGAGGAGGAGGATGAGAAGGAGGGAAGGCTTCAGTTCCAGTAAAAGTACAACAAATATCATTTAGCATAAATCCTGGTTTATAGGTGCACACAAATGTACAAAAGATACATTTAGGCGGAACTAATATTCTAGCGCAAGTTAGTGTTTTTAACATGACAAAAATGTAGAGGTATCCGTACAATTTTTCTCTATTTACCTCAATGCGAGGTATGTTGGATTTTCGTGCCAGTTCTCACATTTTGTTGGTGGCTTGGCATGGGCTTGTAGCAGGCTCAAACCTTAAGTGATGACTTCACCCACTCACCGCCCACTTCACATCTTCCTCCAAGTCGTGCCATCCTCATATACCATCTCCTTCTCCTCTGCCACCTCCATGGCCTTCCCACTTTCATTCTTACCTCTTTTGGTATGTTTTGACAGAGGAGAAAGCATAAATGAAATGAATGTTGTATTTGTTTTATTTTTTGATTGGATCCCAAAACTGTAGTACATTTAAAACTCCATTATACTTTGACATGTGATAAAACTATCAAATTATTGTGATGTTATCTCATTATTTGGAAGATGGTAAGGTCCATACTCATCCATCCAGAACTATCAATCTGTCCCAAACTCTGCCTGAAGAATGCTGAGTCGGTGATTGTCAAAGATAGTGTTGATCAAGTAAGAGTCAAAGATGAATCGATCGAACAAGTTGAAATGGAGATAATCAACCATAAAGATTGCCAGGAACTGGCCCTGTGTCTCAAACCTGTGCCCATGAAGAAGAAAAAAATCTTGCGCTTCAAGAAAATGGCCCCATCCATAATCATTGACCAAACCATGTTGATAATAAGAAGGGGTTCATTTCATGAACCCTGGAGTTGCTGTCTCAAGGCATTCATATTCTATCAGTCGTCATAAACATGGATCAGACACCCATCGCATATTCATTTCATTCCACCAAGACACTCAAAAAGAGGGGCACAAGAAGCTCACTCCTACTGTTGATGCCAGTGGCCGGATGCTACCACCAATGTTGATATTCAAAGGTGCCGCCAATGATTGCATCTTGTGCGAGTTTAGCACTTACCCAGACAGAGGCCATTATGCCTGCCAAAAAGTGTGGACGGATGAAGACGTGATGAATAGGTGGATTGACCAAGTTCTCATCCCTTGGAAAATTGAGGCACCCGACATTATCCCACTGCTGATTCTTAATGAGTATTGAGTTCACATGATGGGTAACATCGTGAATCGGATACAGTCGCTCGAAATTGAGGTGATGCAAATACCTGCGGGCTGCACATATTTGTGCCAGCATGTCAATGTTGGAATAAACAAATCAATAAAAACAGGAAAGAGCAAAACATGGATGAATTAGATAGTAACGGAGATACAATTGTTAATGGTGTTGTGAAGGAGCCATCATGAAAGTTAGTCGCCGAGTGGTTAGTTGATGTCTAGACGAATTTATCAATCTAATCATTAGTCTTTTACAATCCTTGCATAAGTCTACCTGTGATTGTGATAAAAAGATACCTCATGGAGCAGTTTTCATGATTTGGTGTGAAGACAGTACCAATGCACACAATCACGCCATCCAGCCAAGTTGCATTGCCCGCAGCGAACACCTCGCGTGTAACAAAACACACATGACAAACATCAGTCCCATCTTCATTTATGGTGTAACATGCAAGCTCGTGCGGCACCATCATCGGCAACTGCAGCTGCATGCCCACTCAATGGTCACCCCGAGTAATGACTAAGACGTTGCTGCACCCAAACGGGTGCAAGACACAGCTACACCCAGATTCGATTCATCGCTCATTTGCTGGAAACAATCGTGTTGTGCTTCTGTGCGATGATGATGCATGTGAGCGCTTGTGAGTTTGGCGGCTTTTCCTCATAACTCTACAACCAACCGGAGTTACTGGAAGCTTCACATATGGGTGTGTTACACATAACAAGGAGAAACATTTTATGTGTTCCACATGAATTTAGAATGGGTGGAACACATGAAGACAACAAATGTACATGGAATTAGCTCCGTGTCACCTACAAACGGGAGACAGCTATACCAGGTTTTACGGTAGGAACAATAGACAATAATTGTGTACCATAGATGATCACTATTGTACATATTTTTCAGCTCGGAGTGATGTGTTGTTCGGTGTGACGTGTTATGGTGAGGAATTATCACTTGTGTTGTGTTCGTGCATGTGTTAGGCCAAAAGTCAGGGAAAAAGCGATTCCCATGAAATAAAAAATGTGATAATATGCACCCAATCGAGGGCTGCTCTCGAAATTTTTAAAATTACAATGGTTCCCTAGTAATTTCTCCTGTCACCAATTTTTGCAAAAAGGTAAATTCAGGGGAATGACTTTTCCGTGGCATTTGCATTTTAGATTTTTCTGATTTTTACGATTCCATGGGAATTGCTTTTTCCCTGGCTTTTGGCCTAACACATCAAACAACTTTTAGTGTTCCAACGTACTGGCGACTGAGATGACGAAGTTTCCATAGATTTCCATACTTCGCTGTTGTTTTCCACAACAAAAATAATAATGATGATCAAGTTACTTGTGGTACACCTTCCGATGTTGACGGGCACCACCGCTACGCCCAAACAACTCGCTCAACTTCATCCCAAGTTTCACGCCCACATCAAATGTCCTTACGCAGATCGGTGGCTCGCAAAAGGACCGGAACAAGCCGTGATTGAGTTGGGGCTGGATCGTACCGTCGTCGGTCACAAAGATGCCAGTCATCGTCGTAATGTGGAGATGGCCACCTTAGGAAGCTGTACATTCACAAATCCGTTTTCAGGAGACTCGTGCACAGAATATCGTGGTACTGGATGGACGACAGACTCCATGAAAGAGCGGTGCAGCCAAGAAGCATCCAGTACTTTCACGGAGGCAGAGGGGTGCGCGTTCGACGGTAATGCCGCTGGATATTGTGTCAAAGAAGTTGCAGACGAGACGTTTGAATATAATGTGTTGGTGCTTTCAGCCGTGGCTGATTGCGATGGTAATAAAATGGCGTGTGAGACATTCGTTGGTGGCACGTTCACTGCTGCTTCTGCATGCAGTGTTTCTGATACGTCCACAAATGCAAACAACAGCGCAACCTCGACTTCTCCAGTTTCTGACTTCTCAACTACCGAAAACGTGTCCACCACCACCTCAACGTGCGACATTGCCCCAGGAGCCATAGGAGCTGCACATCAAGCGGCGTTTTCATCTGGATATAGGTGCGTTAGTCGATCGCTAACGTGCTTACCGCCCATGTTCTGCTTATGTTCACAACCGATTTTATACTTCTAGTAACTCGTGCCCTGACGCTCCTGCACAAGGCTCTCCATACATGTGGCCTCTGAAATGGGCCGCAGATTACGAAACTCAAAACATGGCGTTCGGTAGCGATGAAGGTGAGCATTCTGACACAGTGTTCGCTCAGTTCAAAGCGATGCTAAAGCGTTCAGTCTTCCTTCAAAGTCGTTTTCACATCTCGCGGGAGGACCTTTTACAGTCTAGATAAGAACTGGAAACGCAGTGACACCACTTATCAACTAGGAGTGCTTAGAACAATCGGGCAAGGGCCGTGCGATGATCTTGACGAGGCGTGGGAGGAAATAGGTCTCACCGCTTGCATTAAAAATCAAACTGATGGCACAATGACAACAATGCTTCACAAAGGAAATATGATGTACTTTTTGAGTTGGAAGAATGACACCATTGTCGAACCTGGAGAGGCAGATGCCACGAAAATTGAAGATTGCTCCTCAATCAATGTGCAGATCGTTGGTAATATCCGCCCTGACTGGTTCTTAGATGCTCGAGGTGATAGTACTGGCACACAATATTTAGGTAATCAGCATGTTTTCTACGACTCTAACACGCCCAAGCTCGTAAAGCAGTGGAGAAAGAAGGATTTTGCATCCCAGTACTTCGTCATGTCTATGATGGAAAATCCGCTGAGCAAGAAGGCAGGGAATGATACCAATGTCGACCCGGAAGACTCTATACACTGGCCTCTACTCTTGAATATCCCTGGCGAAGGCTTCGGCGATGACATGCTGCAGGTAAGCGTTGTAGCATATTCATTGTTTTTGATACATACACTTTGTCGAAATGATCTACATCTCTCTGCATCAACTCATCCGATATCAACTAGCGTTATTCGAATCATACATTACTCGCTGATGATGACGATAAGTTGTTTACGTTGGTCGAAAATTATCTAGAAAATGGCGGAACTTGTGTTGATGTTGGTGGCGGCGAAATTGGCCCGCCAATTTCCGAAGTTCATATTCCAAGCAACTTGGAAATTGATGAAAGTTTTCTCTCCAACGAGTTCACTTTCTCCCCATTTTGGCAAAATCAAAGTTCCTATGATAACGACGCAGTGTTGTCAGACAGCAACGAGTCATCTGATCCGTCATCCAAGGCAGTCACCGAGGTCTCGGATCGAGTCATTGTCGAGTCATGCTTTGACGACAGCACCAATTCTATCGATATGTCAGTTTATTACTTGGACATCGAAACAACTGATGCCGGGACTCTGCCGTGGATGGCACTTGGCTTTCGGTCATCTGATAAGTGTGCTATGACACCGCCTGACGGTGGCAGCACCCCAATCATTTTGATTACGCACTCCTCCACTGAGGCCGACCCTGTCGCCCACTCAGGAGATCTGGTACCAGAAGCAAAGGCGATGTCGGAGGATTCGTATACTGCAATTTATCAATCACTCGTTCCCCTTGCCGACAGCCTTGACTACTCTGATGTTTCAGTAAGTGCGCCGATGTTAGGCTCAGCATCTAGTTTTGCTGCTGGGACGTCTTCTATTGCAGATGAAGACACTGTTACTCTAAGTTTCAAACAAGTCGCGGAGAACAAGCCTGATGTCATATATTTCACTTACGCTATTGGGGCCCAATCGCAATTAAGTGTTCACACAACTCGCGAGTGTTTTGAGATAAGGGATTTCCCATCGTGCCCAACATCTCGGAAAAGTGCAGCTGATAGTGTCTCTGTTAGCATCGGCGATCTCATTGCTGACAGCAGCGAGGCATCAACTGCGAGAATCGAGGACATTTCGACATCTGGAAGTCATGTACTTGAGATTTCTGCGACGCTGACTCTCTTGTTCACCTTTCTGCTGACGATCTAGCATGCTGCTGTATGCTTTTCGTGGTGCACAAGGTTTGTTCATTTTGCGACATGACCTAGAAAAAGAAGTACAGAAATCACCATTTGTCTGAAAGAGATATGTAAAATGAGAATTCTGGGAGAGGTACCATAGAGAGTTTTCTGTTCTGATCGGTCAACGCTGACAACAAACAATGTTAATTTTGTTATTCAAGCATATCAATTTTGGTTAAATTAGCGACATTTCACCACGGCCTTTATTTCATGCGATCACTAGAATATTCAGTCAATCATGTACCACAGTACCGGAACATCGGGTCATGTGTTCATGATCTCGATGCTCCCTTAGGATTATTGGACAAGAGAAGTTACCTCATTCGACATTGTTAAACAGTGAGGTTGAGGGAAACTGTGCAATACTTGAGGTATACGAAATATTTAATATTTTCGTTCAGAGGGAGTGAACCAAACTTAGGTATGGTACGGTATACAACGTCCCTCCAATTTCGCAAGCTGTACTGGATTTTGTGAGAGACGAACATTACATACGTAGGATTGACGACTTGAACAGAGAACAGATAATTCGCATTTGTGTTTGAATTTCGACGACAACACGAATTGCGAAGGTCTTCAATATTAGGTAATGAATATTTACATTAGTACTATCGAAGTCATGCAAATTTTCGAACAAGAATAAGCTTATTTCTATTTCCGAGAGATAAGGCAATAACCGAGGAATAAGACTATAACCGAGTCTCGGTTATAGTCTTATTTCTCGGTTATAGCATTATCTCTCGTTTATAGCCTTATCTCTCGGTTATAGCCTTATCTCTCGGAAATAAAAAGCGTGTCTACATAGGAATAGTACTTAGTCATGTAAATCTCGGGAATAAGCTTATTCCTCGGGAATAAGCTTATTCCTCGGGAATAAGCTTATTCCTCGGGTATAAGCTTATTCATCGGAAATGGTCTTATTTATAGCGCTATTCCCGAGAGATAAGCCATTTCAGAGATATAAGGCTATTTCCGAAAAAGGCGATATTGTTTCGTCATGGAGCGGTTGTGCTTATGTTCGATGGGATTTTCAAAGATTTTTTTTATTTTCAACCAGATCATTTTCAATAAAACAACATATGACTATTGTATTGTTCCTACATAAGGCTGTTTCTTGATCTAAGTATATTTTTCACATTTTTCCAGTAATTGAAAAGAACTTTTGTCAAAAATAAAGTTATCTGTTACAATTGTCTTATCAATTGAAAATAGTGATATGATGCCATACAATAATACATATCCTACATTACTATTTTGCTAGCTTCCCTCAACCTCAGTGAGGATGAAAGAATCTCCGAAGAATCAATTCAAAGAAGTACAAGTAAAGGTAGACCTAATCTGTGGGAAATGAAGTTGAGAGATATCAGGTGACGTATTGGATTGTGAGAGGTCTTTCATGATGAAAGACATTTTGGGTGTGAGAATCAGTAGTCATACTTTAGTTGTTACTTTCACAACAACATTGTCTTCATCTCCCAAAACAAGCTTATTTTTATAGAATTCCTATCAGCCACTGCAAGATTTTTTGCAGCAAGCAAGACTGAAGAAATATAATAAAAACAGATGAAATCCGAAGTGTAGAAATAAAAATTGGTAACTAGATGTTGGCCCCCGTTACTGCACATCCCAGTATGGCACTGGGACCGCCAGTGCTAGCACTGGATGTCCCATTCCAGAACTGGATGCTTATCCTTAATACTAACTATAGGGGTAAATGATGGTGCCAGAACAGGGATGAATTCGCCCAATGCAAGCACTGGACATGAAGATGGTCCCAGTCCCAAAACCGAGATGGTGACAGGTTTCGAACTGTCATAGATAAGGATAAGCCTACGAGCGGGTGGTAACTCTACTGTATTGTAATAGTAGTGGTATGTAATGAACTGAAAAGAGGAGATGTAAGGTTGGCAAGCGTAAACTTAGTTACCATGGTGGACTAGTGCAATTTGCATGCATCTTGCACAACACCCGTCTGAATGTGCTCATTTACACAATGAGATGCAATTGTATCACACACCAAATCATAATGACTACCCATGAACCACAAACAGAAAATAATTTATTTACCTGTATTTAAGCATCAGGGTAGAGACAAACATCAAAGGCAATTGATGACGATGATCCATCGAAGGTGATCGATGACAATGATCCATCGCAGCGACCTGTCTTCCTCCACAAATCCCTAGGAACCTCCCTCCTCCCTGCACCATCATTTCCGTCAATACACGTCCTCAATCCTTTTGGACAAAATTAACTAGTGGCATTACTCTTAGCAATAGAGAAAGAATATGTGAGATTGCATTGGAATATTTTTAACTTATTGGTCTGTTTCAAAACATGCAATCCACCAACAAATCCTCTGTGCACAAACAACACAAACCTGGATGAATATAACATCTGCCAAACCTTATGATTGGCAAGTACTTCTAACAACTTGCGATTCATACCTGGTTTTTTACAAGGAAAGAAATGGCACTTAGCAATATTTATTGATCCAACTGTCTCCTTTCACAGTAGTGGAGGTGGTTTAGGGTGGGATTTGGGTGTATTGGAGGAGGTAGAGGCAAATTGCTTCCGGTATGGGAGGATGAAGGGAATGTGTCAGAATGCGTGATGAAAGTTTGACAAGAAAGTTTGACAAGAAAGTTTGAGGAGAGTGTGTTTAGGGAACAAGAAGACGTGCTTTCATGCCTTTGATTGTTTGGAAAGCAAACAAAACAATAATAAACGGGGGGAAAGAATAACTGAATCGGAATTGTGACCTTTCCACCATGAAAAATGAGCCACATGACAACAATCAACTGTGACAGCTTATCATGCTTGACATTGAAGGAAGACTTGAGAGGCCAAGAAATTTGGTGGCATCACACGAACACACACCAAAACAATGGTGTCTAACAGGACACTAGGTCACACATTGGATCATACCTGCTTTACAGCAATGGTGTCAGGCATTGGACCACAGCATAGACAGGAATTTTGCAAGACACAACAATGCGTACATCAAACTCAGACGTAATACAACTTCTTACCTGGTTTAAATGGGACGTTTCACACGCTTCCTTTTGAGATTACTTCTTTTGCTTTTGTTTGCTTTCATTTTACTGTTCAATGTCAAGGATATCTGTGATCTCTCTACAGAGATAGATCTCTTCTTGTTTTTCATGTAAGTAGTCCCCACCTTTGTCAAGATCTTTGATTCTGGCAGAAGGTTTGATGCTTTAAGGAATTATTTTCCTTGCCATTTCACCAATTTGAGCATTTGTCACTGTCTTTTCTGAAAAGTTAAAGATCTTCTTTCATTGGGAAACACTGTTCATCTGCTTTTTCATGGTCCTGTCCATTGTATCAAAATTTGCTGTTTTCCATGGAATCTTTCTGTGGATTTATTGCTTGTTTGCCGAGGTACTTTATGCTCACCCTTTGGATTAGCCATTTGAATTTCTTTCTTCGGGCATTCAAAGCAATGGTGCCATGAATTTGGGTTCTTTTGACAATGTTTGACCAATATTCTTTGCATTGCCTTCCAGTGCTCATCCTCCAATTTTGCAGAGTAGATTCCACTTTCTACATCGATCGCTGATTTTGAGTAATTGCTTCTCAAAATCAATCAGATGTTCTTTTGGGTTGGCATCGCTGAATGTGTAAATCAATTCTTTCACCTCATTGCCCTCACTATCTTTGAAGGCCACTTTCACTTGATGCTCATTTTGTTTGGCACACTGGCTGTAAGGCTTGTTTCTGCTTTTTATTCAAACTCAAGCTTGTCACCTTTGACTTTAGGGTTGAACGTTCTTTACCATTGTGGCTCTCCATTCTTGACCGTTGTTGTTGAGTCGATCCCAGCCAAGAGTCCCCTAGTTATTTTGATGAAAACGTCCAATTCCCTTCTGGACTACGATTACAATAGTTCAATAGATTGGTACATATCAAGATTTTTTCTTGAAAAAATCTTAGTTTATCACTAAGCAAGAATAGTTCTTCTCCTTCTTCACATGAGACACTTTTTTCACTTTTTGCTATTATTGGTTACATCTATTTATTTCCTCTCACATTACCTGTAAATATGCCATTTTCATGTTCAACATGCATGGGTATTCAATCACTGTTGATTTGTGATTAACTTAAAAAATATCTGAAATTAATTTATAGCATGGCAAAAAATTACGGGGCTTGACTGCTATTGACTAGGCCTTTCTCGATCACAATGGTTTTCATTTAGAGAATAAGAAGTGATCATGAGGCCAATCTGTGACCGCTTTGGTCGAAAGGGCTGTTCCGTGATTCCCACTATCTGGGGGCCTATTCACGAGCAGTTTTGTCAATTTTTGCAACGCAACGACCTTGCAAATTATCTGGGCTGTTACGAATTCAAAAAAGACTACTGGCACGCGACTCCTCATCACCATTAGAATCACACTTGGGCAATATTCCTTAATATTGCAAAACTGTTGGGATAGGTACTTCACCTCACCCTACAACGATTCATCCCCCATAAAAAACGGTTACAATCACTTTAAAATAGACAAATTTATCAAGAGGCCAGTCTATGTATGCCATATTTGTCAAGGCTATTCCGCGATCACTTCCATGCTCTGGGGACTGCTCCGCGACCAGTCAACTTATGCTTATTGATGAACTCCCATGTTTTAAGGGCTGTTGTGACAAAAGAGACTGATTGAAAAATCGTGCTAGTGCGTGCCACACTAGCTTAGCTTATTGGAAGTGTAGTCTTGATGCGTGCCATTTTTTTCTACAACATATCATGTAAAAAAATCACTTGCTGTGTCAACACGTAGCTGAAGGGTTGCAACATACACCAAACATGGAGCAAGATGCCTGTTTTCGAGAGGGTTTGTGCTGTTTCCTCATTGGAATGAGTGTTCACCTGAGTCAAGATGTTGTTAGTGCAACAATGGCTCATCTGTTATTGTGTGAGAATGGCTCCAGATTTTTATTTTCACATGACTTTCAGGATCTGCTTGTTGGACAAATGCTTAATAAGCTTAAAGGTGAAGCTCCAGGTGACTTTGTACTTTGTAGAAAGAATAAGGGCAAAAATGGAGAAGTGGTCATGTGGGCAGATTATTCTGTGAATGACTATTTGTTCAGGCCAGAATGTCTAGAAGATTTGAGTTTCTATGAATTTGCATTGAAGTATCAAAGGATTCCCTTTTCCTTCAATAGAATGCCAGTGCTACAAGATGATGAATTTGCATTCAAAGAAGATCACCCAGGAAGAAGATACTGCTACCTCCGAGAATCCAAAAAGTTGAGAATCCCAAAATTATCAATGCCCAAAGGAATGCTATGCGACCTCAAAGATTTAAAGTTGACTGAAAATGAACCAAGTAAAAGTGCACTTGAATCGAGGGAAAACTATGCAAAAAATGCATTGATCCTTTTCTACCCTTTTCGGGATGAATCGATTTTACTTCATGATGATCATTCTTGTTTATGGCATAAACTTATGCATGCAATGAACGAGAACATTGATTCTAGCAAATTCTGGAAAAGTGGGAAAAATATTCTCCAGAACATGCAAGACAATTTGCAATGTAGAAAATGTGAGGTTCCAACTGATAGAATCAAAGCAACTACAAAACCTAGAGAAAGCGATAATATGGATGACAATGCTGGAGTTGACCCTTGTGACAGTGATTATTCCAAGTTTGATGATGCCCTTTCTGTGGATTCATATAAGGAAAATGAGTTTGAGGAAGATCTCTGCCAAGATGAAAGTTGTATTGAGAGATCACTGAATGATCTCAAAAAAGGGGAATCTCGTGCGAGCAACAAAACAATCAACTCAAGGTCATTCGATGCGAATTCAATTTTTCTACCTGGAAATAACTCCTCTGCCACCAGTAATGAAGCATCACGGAATGCAAGAAGTTCCACAAATGCCCAAAATGACAACAGTTTTTTTGGACCTGGGGCAAGTAAATACAAAACTCTTCTTGCTTTTGTCAGTGGTGCTACCATCAAGAATAACTTACAAGAAGATATGCAAGAATTTGATTTTTCAGAAGAAGGAATGGCAGATAGTGATTCCTCAGAAGATGGTATCCTCAAAGAAAGGGAATGGGTAGAACTGGGATTTTCTTCCAATTTCAACAGAGGCTCAATTCCAACAATGCAAGGAGTTGCTAATCGTATTTCAAGAGAAATGCATATTACATTGGATAGAATCCAGTATATTGCTTATGAAGTCATATGCAGCTCATTTCTACTGAATCTGATTTGTGAGAGTTTGGAGTTACAGTCATCTATGGCATCTGGACTTGCAGATAGTGATGAAGATCTCAGAGATGAAAAAACAACATTTATTAAACAAAAAGTGGAACAGAAGTTGAAGGACCTTGGTACCAAGGAACAATTGTTAATGTTTGTCACTGGACCTGCTGGAGCTGGCAAAAGTACTGCAATTGATGTTGCACAACAGTTTTGTTTTCAGTTTTGCAAATCTATGGACATCCTTTGGGGTGATAAAAAGTTTTTGTTCACTGCCATCGCTGGATGTGCTGCTGCCTTGTTTGGAGGTGTTACCTTGCACAGTGCAGCTTACCTGAATTCAAAGTCAAAAAATATATCTCCTGAGATGCTTCATAACTGGGAACAAGTTCGAATGCTGATTATAGGCGAAATCTCATTTTTCACATGTGACCAAATGGAAAAACTGAATTCCCGTCTAAACATGATTCGTCATAGGTTGTGTTCTGGTGGGAAGGGATTGTCGCCAAACATGATATTTGGAGGATACTCAATAATATTTTGTGGTGATTTTTGTCAAATACCACCTGTGAAAGCTAAAGAGAGCCAACTCTTGTATTCCAATTCATCATTTTGGGAAAATTCAATAAATGTTGCAATCATCCTTAACAACAGCCATCACTTCAAAGATGACCCTGAATATGGAAAGATCTTAAAAAGTGTGTGGGATGGAATATTCACAAAAGAAGACTGCAATGTGATTAATGAACGTTTGATCAGTCAGCAAGTTCAGTTACGTGAAATCCAACAGGATGCTGATATTGCATATGCTTGTTGGAAAAACTCAGAAAGAGTATCAATTCATGCATCTGTTTTCCAAAATCACATAAAAGATTTCCCATCAGTAGAGAGTTCAGATCCTCCCCCAGAGCATACAGTTGTTATTGAAGCAGACATAAGAAAAGCCCCAAAAAGATGTAAATCCAAGAAAGCATTTTCTGAAGAAACTCCTTTACCAGCAAGAGTGACAACTGAATTGAGAAACAAAATCTATGCAAAGTGTGGTGATAGTGACATGAAAGAACAACAAAAAAATATAGACCCTGCATTAAAACTTTATGTCGGTGCACATTGCATGATAATTGACAATGATGATATATCAAAAGGAAGAGGAAATGGTACATTGTGTAGAGTCATAGGAATCAAAAGAAAAACAGACACACCTATGAATTGGAAAAAATACAATGGGAAAAAAGTGTATACAATCAATGTTGCTGATGTGGATTATGTTGAGTTTGAACACTTTCCAAAAAAGATGGAACAAATCAAGATTGAGGAACAGATCTCATCCCTAGAAAATGACCTTCAGCACGATCCAATGAATGAAGAAAAGAAGCGCAGCCACATGGATTTCAGACAAGATTACGAAAACTTGTTTCCTCAAGAAGATTCAGACTGAAACCAAAGAGGTATCATTGTACATTCTACAGCAGTGATATTGATCCACCTGACAGAGGTATAAGACAAACAAAAGCACCAAAAAGAGGAGAGCACAAACAGAAAATGATCATGATTCAATTACCTATCAATTTAAATGAGGCCACAACCACTCATAAATTACAAGGAATCACAAAAAAGAACGCATCATTAACAATTGGAATTACGGCCATGGCTGGGTCTACACTGTTTTATCAAGAGTGAGGACAAGATTAGGATTGTTTCTGAACAAACCTCTACTGTACAAACCAGACGCCTTTAAACTACTGCCTACTTTGATTGCATTCCAACATAGAATGCTTGCAAAAGTTCCAGATAAAGCAAAGAGATAAAAATACTCCATTAAATAATAAACTTGGAAACTTTACTAGGATCACACAAAAACAAATTATCCAAAGAATACTACTAAAATGCAATTGCACTGTCACACTTTTCGAACACTTGTCATCACATTTCTCCCACCTGTACAACCTTCTGACAAACATCCATTACACACTGTCTTTACAAAAGTTCATATGCTTCATCGGAAATATTTTCCAATGCTTGCCATCCTTCATCTGCAGAGCCAAATACCTCTTTGAGGATGACATCTCGATGCTTATTATTGTTCAACGCATTTTCGCTGTCACAGTTTTCCCAGAATCTCTTGATGAAACTGATGCAATCATCATTTAGTAAGTAGGTGCTCAATGGTACAACAGTTGGTGGTGTTGCCCTGCCTCTGTTGAAAAATGTAGGGACTTGATACTGCCGTTGGGGTCTCACTACAGAGTTACGGGCAGCATCATTGAGCACATTTACAAGATCACCAATTGCAGAAAAGTAGGTATACTTTGGGTCATCAAGGGACATGACAATGACATCTGTTGAGTACAATTTCCCAGTTGCTGAGGGAGTTTGTAGTGGAACATTCTCCCCGGTAGAATCACGAAGCTGGGCAAAAAACATAATATGACCAGCTGCCTTGTCACCTTCTGAATCATCCAAATAGCGAATGATACGAGCGATGTAAGAAGGATTAATCCCATCTGGTTTGTAGCAGAAAGCAAGACAGACTCCTTCAATTCCAACTTCTTTGTATCAAACAAGCTGGTCTTTAGGTGACTTGGCTGTTTTCAGTGGATTGCGGTCTATATCACTCTTTCTTGGAGGACTCCCCCCTTTAGCTGGGGGTTTTCCCTTTGGAGGTGTTGATGGTGCAGTGTTTTTGCTTCCTGTGTTTGCCATGGTTGTTCTTGTTGATGAGTGGATCAATAGATTATTCTAAAATTAAAATTATGAACACATCATTTAAGTAGGATTATTGATAAATGATCTGGAAGTTTCAGTGAACAAGAACTGAACCATCTTCTCAGAGTACAACGTCTTCTCCAACATTTCAAATTTTGATAAGAACAGAAATGTGAAATTTCTTTTCTCCCTTTTTGTGACTTTGAGAAACATACTTTCTGATTTCTTGGAAATTTTAGAAAAAAAATAGAAAAAAAGATTTAGTGAGCGTTGAAGGAAAAGGTATCTTTTATGTCATAGATACCTATGTACTAAATCATACCAGTGCCTTTACATATTAAATTTTGAAAATTACAACATCTTATAGTCGTCTGCAGAATAACCTGACAAATGTTTGAATGTACTGTACTTATTTGACTTCATATTTTTGATATTAAATGATGTGAATTAAATTTTGTCTCTGTTCGACCGTTGTACTGACTGTGACAGTAATAATCGTTTTCATTGTTTGTTGTGTCATTAGTCATAATTTTTCTATTACAGAATAATTATTACATGTACAGTATATTTTTCGTATAAACAGAAGAACAAAGATGATCAACATACCAGGAACATGACATTCCTTGTTTGCTGAAACAAATCTTCCTACAAAACAACGTAGATCACTCTTTCACATGGGTTGAGAGACAACAGCAGAGTGACCATGTTTCACTTTTGGGTTTGTCTACGAATGTGTATGTTGTCGAATGTTCAGTTTTATTTCTGCTTGGATTGGCATTGCGAAACAAAATCAGTTTTTCCAATCCCGATTTGAAAAATATCAGTTCGTCAAATGCTGTACCTTATCATATTTGGAAAATTCAGCATCATCAAAAAAACCAAAAAAGTGACTCCAGTAAATTTGGTTGAGTATTGGAGATGAACATGTATGTTGTGTATGATGCGATTCCCAATTTTTACTTTCTGATTGAATGTAGCTGTTAAATTTTCTTAAAAACATGTAGAAAAGTGCTCATTGTAAATTAATTTCCAAAGTATAGATACTGATATTCACTGCAATTAGATGATCACGAATTGCAATGGCAATTTTTATCGAATAATAATTCTAAAAATTAAATATTAAAAAAAGCAGGACACTCGACTTGTTTATAAGTTAAATAAAATAACTCATTATTTACGTTGAAACATGTCCAGATAATTACTAATGCATGACAATCAAAAATGTTTTTTACATTTCTTCAATGGAAGGCAATTCATTGAAATTAAATTCAAAACAAATATCATTTATCGGTCATATTGATAAGAACTTGTTGTCAAACAGAAACGTTGATGCTAACTAAAGATATCACGATCTGGGATTTTTCCACATCTCTTTCTATTTACAGCAGTAGAATCCAACCTCAATGTACAGCTTTCCTCATAAAAGTCTTTGAAGGATTGAAGCCATCTAAAACAATATCCTACTCTGTACCAGCAATTCATATGGACTTTTGTGTTGTGTACAAATTCTGCTCCATGTGTCATCATGATATCATCAATTGGATCAAGGACTGAAATAGTCATGTTTCCACAGGTAAATTGATGCCTTGGTGAAGTAACATATGTGTTTTTGTTGCCTTTGAAGTTTTGTGGAGATGGAAACCTAAATTGAAATTTCATTGGTTGACTTCCTATTGTCAATACTAAAACATTGGAACCAACTATCTGAGAATTTTCACCACCTCCTGAAGGATGGCCATCCAATACCACTGCTTTGTCAGAAAGGATATTTTTGATAAATTGAATATTAAAATTGTCTCTGTGATGGCCCATTTTTGACTTCAAAGCACCATAGTAGAATAGCATCTGACAATGTGTTGGTGGACTTTTCCTCGATACTTCTGTCAAGTAGTTCCAACATGCTCTCCAACAAATGAGACTAGCTACAAATGTTGAAAATTTCATGGGTCTTCCATGCCAGTTGTCTTGGTGACGACCATATGAAGTGTAATTTGGAAGAGTGATAATTCTCTTTTCTTGACCTTCTCCATTGCAACCCCTGAATACATGAACTGCTTTCTTAACGATTCCTTCTGATCTTCTTTTAGGCTGACGAGATGTTAAAGAATCATTCAAATTTGAATGTTGCGGATTGTAGATCACAATATCATCCAAATATTTACATCTGCAAATTCTCTCCACAATACTTCTTCTATCATCTGACAATGTAGGAATTAGAGTTTCATCCAAGTCTTTGCTCACCAACATCAAAACTTTCGTATCAATAATATTTCTAATCCGCAACTCCATAATCCTAAGCGAACATTGTTGCAATGTTGACAACCTTGAAACCTTCCTTCTAGAAGTAGTCCATATAACACATTTGATTCTTCTCCCCCTAATTCATCCTCTTTCAGAGTGAAGTCATGCATATCATCAACAGTAGCCCACTTTTTTCGGAATTTGTTTGGTATACGAAGAAACTCTCTTGTAAGCTTCAAAATATTCCTAATTACTCTCGCTGGCATTGAATAATTCGTTCTGCTCAAATCAAGTAGTGCAAACCCATTCATGCTCCTTTGCTTTCTAATATATTCGCAGATCTTCTCTTCCTCTGCATTTAAATTTGTTGTGTCATAATACTGAAAGCGAGAATTTTGACATGACAAACAATCTACAAAAAATTAAAAATTCATTTCAGCAACTAAATCAGATTCATCTTAAACTACATACCAAGATCCGGACTGACTCTCTCCATTAACACAACTTCCTCATCAATAACATCATTTGCTACACCACCACGCCTTCCTACAGGAATTATTCCACGTGATCCAGAACTTGAAATACTTTCTTCCACATCAGATCTTGTATCTGGATACTCTATAACCTTTTAATGTCCGAATCTCCTGACACATCTGACACACTGATTCCATCACTGCTCAAAGAAAGTTCTTCGTCTCCCTTACTGCTATCCCCTAACACACTACTGTCATCACTGCTCACAGCACTTTCCTCAACTCCTTCAATGCTGTCTTCGTCATCACTGTTCACACTCTCTTCTTCTGTGTCCTCTTTGCCATGAAAATTGCTATGATGATCTGACAAAGAATCTTCCTCTTCATCACTTTTCGATTCAATGTCTGCTGCTAATTAATGAGCCATTTTGTTAGTTTTTCATTACCGAGATGAAATAAAAAGAAACAAAGACACAATCTCACCAGCAGGCATACTATTTTTCCCCTTGAAATATGTGATGTTTTTTTTGTCATCAGATGAGGTTTCATCTTCTGGCTCAAACCTAAAACCTACTTGAGCAATATTACCATCATAGACCGGACAAAAGAATCCCCCTTGGTTCAAACCAAACGCATCAATCTCATCACTATCAAACAAAGGATGGTGACCACCCAAAACCTTCAAACACACATAGTCAATTTTACCCAGGCCATAGACAGAATCCAGAAGATGTAAATTTGCAAGGTGAATACCAAACCTGTCCACCTGCTGATTTCTTGATACCTCGTTCATTACAGAAGAAATCGTCAATTTATCAAATTTGAGAAATTCCGCAGATGTTCCCTCTTCTTGGCACAACAGTCATGACACATTAAAAAGCACATTGTTACCCATTCGAAAGGCCTGCAGAGGGTAAATTGCAAAGTATCTCAACAGATTTCTGTGATTCCGAAGAAGACTGGCAGCTACTGCATTGTTCCACGGAAGATAGATACTTGCAGACCTACTCGAATTCATACAAATATTGAATGTCTTTCCATTGCAAATGTGATTGATGCCATCTACAACACCATAGTCCAATAATTCACCCATGGTAACCTTTCCTGACCTCACCATAGAAACAAAGTTGTCTTGAACAAGAGTATTGATTTCTTCATATTCCAGCTTACCATGTTCGAATAATCTGAAAGGATCAATGCAAATCTAAAAAAGACAACACATGTGATTTGAATGTATTTTTGTGAAAACTTGAATTCATGTAAAATTCTCACTTGGTACAGTGAAGTGTCATTGTAATGGTCACAGCTTGGAAGGACCCCTAGTAAGTTCCTTCCTCTTGGTCCAAATGAATAGATTGAATGTCTGCCTCTAACACAGAGTTCTCTTTCAGGGTAGTTGGGTAGATTGGTATCGGATGCAGCTGTAAGAACGTGAATATTTGGATACATGTCCTGACAGATCTGAATTCTTTTCAAATCATGACGGAAGAATTTTGAAAGTCTCTTGACATCTCTGGGATAATACATTCCAAGAAACAAACAAGTTTGTAAAACTACAATGGATACAAAGAGGCAAGTTTGTCAATAACACCTTTTTTAAACTTAGAACATTAGAAATAATCCCTCTCACCATCAACTTCCACTCCTCTATGGTCACAAAACTTCTTGGACAGCTCAAAGGAACCTTTTAAACATACCAAATGATGAGGGCTTTCTGTTCTCATATCCAGCTCAGTTGTGCTTTTTGGACTTACTGAGACTTCCGACTTCCTTTTAATCCTTTCTGCTTCTTTGCAGGGACGCCACTTGAAACATGCTGATCAGACTTCCTCTTTGCCTTAGTTTCTATTAAATTTAACATGCATCATGAATACAGAAAAAATACGAAAAATACTTTTTCAATTGTCAGACTTACCGCCTCGATCTGGTATTGCTTTATGCTTCATCAATTCTTTAATGAAGTCATCAGTGGTGGCAGCTGAAGTATATATGACACCTTTGCTGTCACTGCCAAGCTTCACAACATTCTTTTCTGCCAAAAAATGACACAGTCATATACCGCATCAGAGACCGAATGCCAAAATGCAGCAATATCCTTGTTATTGCTGGCTTTGATAAGTTGATTTTTCCTCTTGATATACATATCATCCAAATTAGTCCCATGAGTCCCAGAACAAAATGCAGTGGCCAACCAGAACAAAGTATATGCAAAATCATTTTTGGATTTCGACCACTTATCCCCAGAAAAATCCAACGTAAAGTCCTGAACTCTGATCCCTGTTGCTATATCACTACTGTGATTGTCGCAAGGATCATCTGCTGGAAACACCTTCTGGAGAATTGTTTTCTCGACCTCATCTCGTTCTTCTTTCAAAGCAAAGATTTCCTCAAACAAAATAGTAACTTCCTCCACTGGCAGGTTGCTATTTTCAGGCTCTGAGGTACCACACATGTTAGCTTTGGTTTGAGAGTGTCAATTTCATATTCCAGCTTTTTGTGAAAAATTGCCAAGCAGAGCTTCGACTCAACTAACACCAACACAACCCCGATTTTCCTTGACAAATCCTGCCCAGTGTGCCAACACTTCAACACATTCATCCAGTTTTGCACATAGTTGACATCGCTGTTGCTGGAAGACCAATCCAACACAAAAGGGAGAATAAGCTTCTGCTTGTCATCGGAAAACATGGTCCACGCCCCAACAATCAAAAACTCCAACAATAAGTAGGGCGGTTTTTTATCTTCAGTCTTCCTCGTGGAACCTCCAAGGTCTTTGAACAACTTAGGAGCAGATGGGAGACTGATGTCATAGCTTTTGCCATCACCACACTCCAAGATAATAGATATGGAACCATCATGCCCCTCTATTGTGTCAAAATCGTCAGTATGGTCAAAAACTGAAGTCAAAGTCTCCATAGATGCACCCACAGATGGAACCACGGCATTACCCCGAGACACACACTTGACTAATTTTTCAACTCCCAGCTGAATAAGCGAACATTCAACTCCCTGCTGAATAAGCGAACATTGCTTTTCAACTCCCTGCTGAATAAGGGAACATTGCATCATGTGTGATTCAACCAATTTGTTGTTTGACTCTACCATCTTGTTGCTTGCATCTACCAAACATTGCGAAGTTGAGTTGATGTGTGTGCAGCTGCTACTCATTGTTGACACATTCTGTGAAAAATCCGGATCCATTGTCAAAGCGCGAATCTGCAGATTGTCATGGTTTGATCCAAACACAAAACTGTTGACACGTCTCCAAACCTAAAAAACAAATAAAATTGTAAGATCACACTACTGCAAAAGAAACAATACTCTTACGACTCACATTAAATTCTTCATCAGAAGGGAAATCAACAGTGTCAGATGTCCCTTCAGTAGGAAGGGTCTGTATAAAAAAATCACGAGAATAACACAAGTGATGCCATGAATACAATGAATAAAATAAAGATACATACAATTACCGTGTTATCCCCGGTTGAGCCATTGTATACAAAATCATACAATAAGCCATTTTGACTCATTACCCATTCGGACCTTAATGCATAATAGTTTATACATTAAAGCCGAAAATGGCCCTTTTTGACAAATTCCGTTGGGAGGGAAAATAGTGTTTTCTCACTGTTCCAACGCTTAATCCTCACTTAGTATTGTCTCAGGTTGTCTCCTTTCGGATTGGGCTAATTGAATGTACATATTGCCCTTCCCACAGCTTGCAAACCGAAAAAGGTCAGTGAGAAATTTTACGGATGTTGGCATTTTAATACGGATTCCTATGTATTGTTATCGGTAGCCAAAATTTCACGTTTCGCGCCAAAACTGTGATGGGTCGGTTTCACTCACATGTTGGCTATGTGAACGCCATTTCTCATCCATCTCTCATCCATCTCTCATCCATCTCTCATCTATCTCGCTCCCATCAGCCATCCCTCTCTATATCTACACACACTTGCCCAGCATCGCTTTCATCCCCTACCAAGATACACAGTTTCTTAGCCCTCACTATTCATTTCAACCCTTTTTGCAGTCAACATGACTCCTTGATATGCCAACAAACCATTCCTCATCTATCGTCCTCATGTAATCACGAACCACAAGCCTTCACATAGCAGATACTGCCCCCCATTGTCTTCGCACCCTCAAACATACTGCCACAGCATATTCTCCATCACGCTCCTTCGCCGTGTTGCACACCGCCAGAACAACTTCGCAATTTCTCTCCCGCATCTGCGATCGCCTACAGAATAGTCTTCACATCTTCTCCTCGCGGATACTGCCCTTTATTGCCTTTGCAACATTGTCGATCGTGTCAGAGTTCATCCCCCATCACTCTCCATCAACTACAACCTCTAAGGCTGCTACAACTCGCAAATTCGCGGGATCGCAGAGTTCTCCTTCTCCTGTCGCGATTTGACGGTACACCATATCGCCATCGCAGATTCTTGCCTGCAAACACGCAGTTCTTCGTTTTTCACGAGCGGCTTATCTGCATGCCTCGTCCCATCGCATCTACCCCAGAGGGTACCCAACGACTTACCCGCTCACGCACAAAGGCCCAGGCCCATTCCCAAATCACTGTGAACGAGTTTGACTCTCCACCTTGCCATGGTACACTACTTCACGACCTGAACAGTGGTGATCTCGCCAGTTCCAATTCAGACATTGGTAGCACACACTCCGACATTCATGAGAGTGATATAGAAGACGACATTGTCCTTGATGGAGACAACGAGTCAGAGTCGTCTGATGAAACTTGGACTCCCTCTGTTGATGGGGAAGACTCTGATGATGAAGACCTCACCGACGACGGCACTACATGGCAGGAAACACCCATCCTATTCAAGGATTTTAGTATCAATTTCAACAAAGTGGACACAGAACTCGAGCGAGGATACTTCGAAGAGATCAAAGAGTTGAAAAAAAGAGTGAATCGTGAGTTCAATTCAATTGCCAACGACAACGAGAAGCAGAAGTCCACACTTACCGCCAATGAAGTATTTAACGCGGTATACAACACTGATATACTTTTCAGTGTGCTCACGTTCAGAACAAGTCTCTTGTGTCCAACAAGAAAAGGGCTATGGACGTGAAGGAATTCGAAGTTTTCCTTCGGTGCTTCTTTGGTTTGTGTTTTTATGGGTGCAGCCTGAGCGATGTTCAAAAGCATCCTAGGTCGTATCCTGTCATCAGCAACTCCCTCCAAGCTCTGAATACAAGAAGAATTGATATTAAACACAAGATTGCGAGGATGAATGTACTGCTAAGGAGTTTTGAGGGTCACGTCAAGTCCCTGAGTCCCCGCAGAGCAGATGATCAAGACAACGGTGTCTTTTGGTCTCCCATCTATGGGATTGACCGGGAACTTGAAAAACTATTCCGAGATGTTGGCGGCAGGACGTCTCATATCGCTTTTGTCGATGGATATACTGACCTCATAATTGATGATGAAAAGTTAAGGATGCGTTCCACCAAGGCCAATCAACATTCGTTGTCAAGGATGATGAGCGAAGTCATTCGGTCCTGTCGGTAATTGTATTAACTCAATTGCCACGGGTATTTCGCTGTCATGCCACATGAATCATCATGGGGAATCTTCCAAAGATATTATCACCTCAGGATTGATGATTATACAGAGAATCAACAATCCCAATAGTCTCAACTTCCCCATGACAACTATTCACGGAGATCGTGGATACAATGATGACGAATGCTTTCATCTTATAGAAGATGCTTCGATGGGATTTCTGAATATGACGAAGCGAGGTCCCTCTCTTGCATTCAAGTTCGGTATGACTAGGTACAACACCAACCGAGAGCAGCGTGACATATCCGAAAATGGTCCTGTATTGTGCCTTGGGGCAGTTCGATCCATGGGTAATGCTGTAAGTCATTTTGTTGCCTATCGAAATGGTACAGGAAGAGTCACCTTTCTCCAGAGTACACTTCCTTCTCTGTCGTATGGGTCCTTTGATTACATCACAACCCATAAGGAAGTGAGATATGCTAAACAATACAAGGCCATCCTACAGAAGCAAACGCATAAAGAAGATAATTACGAGCCCGAGGAATACTTGACACTGCGAGAGTGTCAAATTCGTGAGATCTTTGATCGGCATTGTGTTTATCTTGCATGCAAGGGACAGGGAGGTGACGAGTGGAGATACATGCGTTCGTTCACAATAACTTCCACGCTTTGCCATGCAATACTCCCAAAGACAGAAGAAGAACTTACCGAGAATGAGATTGACTTGTTGAGAAACTGTTTGGGCCTCAACATTAAGACCTCAGAAGATGCTGAAGTTGATGAGTCCTGGCAACACAAGTCCATGACGGAACTGAAGGCTTTGACCAATGATCAGTTGAAAGCCATTTGCAAGTCTTACGGTCGTCCTTTCTCCAACAAGAACAAGGACAAGTTGGCTGAGACGGTTCGCCTAGGTCCTTTACCTAGTCAGACTATCTCGGAGGTTGAAAAAATTTTCAAGTACTCCTTCCTCCAACCATTAGGTCAAGATGATAGGTCTGCCCACAAGTTGGGCTCACTCAATGAAGAGAAGGTTCGCTCTGTTTTGAATGCAATAGTTGCCAAAGTAGGTTGGGAACTAATTGATTCTTTTGAGTGTGGGTTGCTTCGCAATAAATTGCGAGAGTATTTAGCAACGTCACTGGACGGATGGATTGTAATGCGTTACAACGAAGGAGGTGAGGATAAGGAACTACAAGAAGATGACAGGTCAACACACAGCCATTCTGACGATAGTAACATATCCATGGATCGACGCAGCTACAACTGCGGTCTTGAGATCAAGACACCCTCAAGTAAGAAGGTCATTCAAGACATTGTAAAGAAGGCTATTGATTTGCATGGTCCTTTCTCCCAATGCGAATTTGGAAGCGCATCTTTCAAGCAGCTTGTGTACAAGCCTGAATATAGAACGCAAGTTCTACATCATGCAGTTGTAGCAAACCTGAAGTATGTCCTGTTTGTAGTTGCCGGTACAACGAAGGTTCACTACGCAGTATTAATTCGTTTCCCAGACGACAAGCTAACCGTTATGAGGGGGATCCTAACGAGCATTTATCATCGCAGCCTGAAGTGGGCTTATACCACGGCATGGACCAGTAATGACCCCGCTTCTGTGATGCCATCTTTCCGCGAAGATATTATTTCTTCGAAGTCGTACCCAATCACAAAGGATTGCGTTCTTTTCACATGGTGCATTTGGAAGAAGCTCTTGTCGATGGTCAAGGATACTATGCTACCACTTCCAAAGGCTCACAAGATCATCCCTGAAATTGTAGCTCGGTGGAATCGATCGAAGGGCAGAGTAGATGAGATGACACGGTACCTTGATGGTATGAATTTTCCTTTTGCCAAGGGAACTCCTAAACAACAGCTTGTTATGAGAGAATTCAAGAAAATGGTTGTGAATGTTCGCTTCATTTTGAAGCATTGCTATCCTTCAAAGCCAACTCCAAGTGGGAAAGGATACACTGCGATTCAAATGCATCACAAACATTTGAAGACGTCAATGAAGGACATACTGTATGAGCTAGCAACCTCGTTCAAGCTGATGTATACTATCAGAGGTGTGGTACCTAGTTCGCCCTTTCAAAGCATCGAATCAGCAGCAGACGCACCAGACAGAATTGATACAAGGATAGCAGCTGAACAGTCACAATGGGCAAAAGAAGCAGCGGCGTATGTGAAGGAGCGCATCACTCCTGATAGTCGGTACAAGCTGAAGAAATTCATAGATGACAAGAAATTGAACCAGATTAGATTGGACAAGACCTTATTTCATTACCCCAAGTCGCATGGGAGTTATGTTGATGCAAGGACTGGTAGGAGAACTATAAGGGGATCGAAGGCGAAAGAGAGGGTAGTGCGCACGACAGAAAATGCAGACAGCGACGACGCAGGAGCTGGAAAAGTGACGAAGATCAGGAAGTGTCCCCAAGGTGCATTGTATGCTGCGCTATCAGTGATCCAAAAAGCAAGGACTCCAAAATCACGCAAACTACCATTCACTGTTCAATCTGTTTAGTAAGTTTATGTACCAAGAGGATTGCGAACAGGAAGACAACTTGCTTTGAGCGTTTTCATCAAATCCAAGACCTATCAGACCTACAAGGAAGCAAATCTCCGTCGTCGTCGAAGAAATCAGCATCTAAAAAGAGGAAGGCAACGGATGAAGTAGATGATTAAGTGTTAAAAGGGGAGTTTTATATGTAAACTTGATTTTTGAAGTGAATTCGAGCAGTTATCTAGTGCAAATATCATGGGGATGCATTGCATACGACTGTATGCCTTAAACAACTAGCGGCTTATCTAGCGACGCATAGATTTGTAAGGATTACATTAATGGATACACTTACATGAAATAGCATGTTTTTGATCAAAAACGAAGGTGTATTTGGGGGACTGCTGGGGGGTGAAAAGCAGCAATTAAGTAGCAAAAAAATGTTAGATACCATTGGTATTGGTCCTATACTGCATAACTGGGCACTTGGGCAAACAATTGTGGTACCCTCGTCAGACTTTATTTTCAGTTCAAAATTACGTCTACATATACATGCGCAAAAAAATGGACCGGGGTTATTGTCACAGCCAGTGGTTGGGTGTAAGTCTGAGATGTAGGGTTGAAGAACTGCATCATCCTTTAAGGCATCCTTTTGTACTGCTGTATTTGAACTCATACTGCTGCAATAAGTTCAATTCAAAAAATGATACGAATGAGAGAACACAGGCAACAGCACATTTCAATTGCTAAGCAATAGTGGCAACAATTCCAGTAAACAAAACAAACACAGTCAATCGCATCTAAGAAGACAGTGAATAAAATCACACAAGCAAACAAAAATTCCACATATGAAGCCACAACCAAACACAAGACGCCACAACTACCAACCCAACAGACAGCCACCCCTGTAATCACACAACCAACAATGTTGCCGCCAATTCAACCAACTGAGTGTGTATTGTTAGAATTGTTGTCTTTATCCAAAAGTAGACACTGCCCCCAACAATGTTGCCGCCAATTCAACGTATTGCATGTGTATTTCAAATTGTTGCTTTCATCACAAACTAAACATCATGTCGTCTAACTAAAAAAGACCAAACCACAAATGTTGATCACACCAAGCTACACACCTTGGTGTGTTTTAGCGCAACTGTAAAGTTGTTCAAAAATACCAACATTGTTAGAATTGAAACGGCTACACCAAAACAACATAACCACATCAACAAATTTCCCCCAAGATGAATCCACAAGCAAACACAACACAAATGCACAAGCCGCAGCAATCCCACATAATGATGCCACTGCTAATCACTAGAAAGCCAACAAACAGCCACTCACAATACATACCTGGATGTCTTTTGGTTTAACTGAGAATTGTCAAATAAAACAAAAGGAACAACGTCAGAATTGAAAAAACCTACACCAAACCAACAGCAATTAAATTGCCGCCAAGACGAAGCCATGACCAAAGCCAATGCCAAACCACAAGCTAACAAGAAAGCCAACACACAGCCACTCACAAACACCAATTACAGAAAAGTACATACCTGGATGTCTTTTGGTTCAACTGTGAAGTTTGTCAAATAAAACAAAAAGAACAATGTCAGAATTGAAAAACCTACACCACAACAACAGCAACAGATCGCCACAAAGACAAAGCCGTGAGCAAACCCAACGCCAAACCACAAGCCGTCGCAATCCCACATCAACGCTACTGCCAAAATACTAAAAACCCAACAAACAGCCACTCCAAAACCATACCAACCCAACAAGGAAGCGCCATACCAGACACAGCATCCAAAGAACATACCTGAGTATGGCTCTCACTCGATCTGTAACGTTTTTGATATAAAAACAAAACAAACAATATTAGAATTGAAATTGCTACAAATAAATGTTAACACTTCCAAAAAGGCAAGCACGGAACGACGATGCCATGCGACAAAATGGAGCAGAAGATGATGACGCCATGCAACAATTTGATGCACGGCGAAGCCATGGCACCACACAACACAAAGGAGCAACCTAATAATCATGAAACAGCAATGAATCCACAATGCCAACACAATCCAACACCAAAGCAACAAAGACGGGACAAACCCAACAAAAACGAACACTCACTAACTATTGTGCCATCAAAAGTGTTGTCAGTTGTTGCATCTTCTTGCAAAACATCCCTCAAACACTAAAATACTGTTTAAAACTACTTGGGAATTTGACCAGCGACGTGCAGTGTTAAATTAGTAAGCGTGATTAAATAACTGCACAAAGTTCCCTAGAAAAACATAAAACATGTAGCAGAATCATAAAACATTACACACAAATACATGTTATATTGCCTTCACGATCTAATGCATTCACGCTTCAATAATCGCAAAACTGCACAGCCATCCACAAGAACAAAACCGATCATTTCACGGTACTAAACCTTCTTCTACTTTGCAACATGTACCTACCTCACTGAAAACTTTGTACGATCAAAATGACTACAATAATGTCATAACAAGATCAAGTCGCACACAAAATCCGACGTCAGTACGTATCAAATAACTCCATTAACCATCAGCTTCCAGCAAAAATAACATCTACTGCCAAAAAATCTTGCAGCGGCTGCTGGTAATATCACGTACAATGCCAATCAATTACACACCACAGCTCCTGCTAAAAATTCTTGCAGCGGCTGCTAGTAATTGATATTAATTCGGAATTTAAGCTATATCCCAGTACTTTGAAATTCTGCCGATACGGCAGAATTTGGTTTTGTGCTATATCGTACGAATCGAAATTCTGCCGGCCGGCAGAATTTGAGATCGTATTAATTCCTATGGTACTTTAGAATAACCTTAGTAATGAAACTTTATCAACGGTCACATCAGATTTTTATTTAAAAATAGTCCAAAACGTTGCGCATTCGTGAGTAACGGATAGTCGTTGG
The DNA here is from genome assembly GCA_013187285.1 of Cyclotella cryptica. NCBI lineage: Eukaryota > Bacillariophyta > Thalassiosirophyceae > Thalassiosirales > Thalassiosiraceae > Cyclotella > Cyclotella cryptica. The sequence continues at coordinate 62,761 of JABMIG010000335.1, read as the reverse complement.
TCATTTGCAGACTGGAATCAAATCACGTGGCTCAAACGAAATTGTTGTTGGCATTGCTTTTTAAAGGCACATAGCCTTGAACTCCTTTTCACGATATTGTCCATACAACCTCTGGGCCCAAGGGATTTTTACTATATTTTAACGTAGGAATCGTCCAAAGAATTCTGCCAGGGTGGCAGAATTTCAAAAGCCCCTAGAAATATACCACAGCCACGTGAAATTCTGCCGTATCGGCAGAATTTTAAAAGTACTGGGATATTAACCAATTCAGAGTCATTAAAGAGCAAAACAAGAGTGTTTGAAACTGTCCCAACCCATCGTTTTGAATAAAGTATCATTATCAATAAACTGCATAGGTTAATCTCATGCATCAAGAACACTGATAATGGTGTTAGGAGTCCCATGAACGAAATGTTTGTTTGTTATCAAGTACTTAATGTCAGTCAAATTTCTAGATGCGTAGTTCATTGTGTCATTCGTTTCATAGAAACAAAGAGACATGGTTTAAGTAGTGACCCATGTGCAATGATGCTGCTGTGCATGGGATTAAGTAAGCCAAGCCATTGCAGTGTCCTATGGCATCATTCAGAATGCGTGTCACAAGCATAGCTTCTACCTTCGGTTCAGACCCATGAGGCTCGACCGCTCCTCAAGCGTTGAACTCCGGCTCAGAAGCATCATCGATAACATTCCAGTCCCCACGTTGTATATCACGGACCGCATAAGACATCTCCATAAAGTAACTTCCAATACCCTTCATACGTTTCCGCATTTCTTCACTAGGTTCTCCCAGCACAGAGTATATTGTCTCACCAATGGACATGAGAGTTTCATGCACGCTGTCGCTGTAACCGCAGTCCGATTTTCCACCTTCATCCCAAGCATCTTTGTCGTATTCCAATTGTTCATCAACATCACCCCCTTGGCCATAGCTGTTGACAAGGGCGGACGAGACGCCACGCGACGAGATGGATGTGATGTGCGTTTGGTCAATCATTTTTCATTTTGTTCGAACGATTTTGAAGCAGTGGCTTTGCTTGGTTGACTGTACGTATGATGTTGTGTGATATTACTATTTTTGTGAGAGATTGTGCATGTTGGGAGCTTGCTTGTTCGGCTTGAGATGAAGCCAGAGAGAAAACAATATTGTGATAGTTGATGTGTTCAAGGTCAAACGTTTGGGAATAACTATTTGCGCCTAATTGTAGGACTAAATCCCAGCACATCCATTTGTCAATTGTGTTTATTTTAGTAAGGATTCCCCGAGACAGTTGTAAAAATCTCGTTACTTCTACTCCCAAAGAATGATTATTCCAATCTTTTGGCCTAACGCATCGCCGCACCATACGAGGAGTCAGAAATTAGAGAATTTTCCATACAACATCATACATGCGGGCAAAACACACTGCGCTAAAAAATTCTAGAATCAACAGTGTATAATTCTGTATTCTGATTATTTTTTATATTGTACCATATCACCCAATGGCCGAAAAAACAAAAAATGAAATATGTATCCGGTAGATTTAGTCATTGTTTCGATTTCAAATATCGAGGGGCAGGAAAGTAAGGGATTCTTTCTCATGACTTTCTCATCGAAAAATTCTTCAACGGATGCGCCGGAAAAACGGAAAAAATATATACGAGATTTGTTTTGCAATCCACGACTCAGTCGTCCACTTTGAACCATAATTTCACACTTGTACCTTTCCAGACAATACCGTCGTTGGTTTGGTATTGTATTGTATTATATTGTGCATTCCATGTGGCATCACGTCTCGAAAATAAGATACCATAGGTAATACTACAACGCGCCGAAAATGGATAGCAAGAAGCTGGAAGAATGCAGGATGGCATTATCTTGAAAGAGTATGGTAGTGCGTTGACATACTCACGGCGTCCCGCATGTTGTGTATGCGCATCCTAGATGATGGTAGACTCTTTTCGTGATGAAACAAAAAGGTAGAAAACAATACAATCCGACAATTCTCGCCAACAATACAACCCCATACTACTCTCTATCTAAAAGGTACAATACGATACCCACAATACACTTGTTGCATAGAGTGTTTCCTTTTTTTTAGTTGGACTGCTTGATTCAACACTACCATACTAAAGAACAGCTAAAGAACTATTTTACCTGCTAATCGCGAATAATCGCGATCTGCTTGGCTCAATTCCAGCTCTATTCCATAGTTCCTATGGTACTCGACGCCGCAAAAATAGCACAATAATACAATTGATCGTCCCAATTCGTCCGCATTACCATGGAGCCACGAGCACCCCAAGAACATGTGCAGTCAGACCCAGCATCTGCCGAACCACAGCAAGACGCTTCAAACTCCCACGAAGACCTTGACGACGAACTCCTCGAAGACGACGTCACTCGTTGGGATGAAGGCGGCAGATCCGATTGCGGCTACGGCGATGGTGTCCACGACACTCTCATGTCTATCGGGGCGACAATCCATAAAGTGGTGGGCGAGCCATCCGAGGCGGTTATTCAGACTATGAATCAGATTGGAAATTGGTTCCAAGAGGCGTCATATGCGGCTAGAGACTTGAGGCAGGGCAATATGAATGTGGGAGAGGAGACAATGCAGGCGGTGAAATCGGTTGTTTCGGGAGATGACGATGAAGATATTAAACTAGATCCGATTGCGGAGGTTGTAAGTTCCGAAAAGAACTAGGGACTCTGCTACACCGGAAGCAGTTGGGCCGAAAGAGTTTAAGTCAATTCGGGATTAAATGCTTTCATGATGTTAAATAATGCGACAAAGCGACATCTTAAACTAGAATTTTGTGTCATTGTATCGTTTACGTCTATGTTGTATTCGCAATGTTGAAAACTAATGCAAGTAATATGGATTATGATTAAAGTGCAGGAGAACGAACAACTAGGAGGAAAGCATCTGTATCATTAATGCTGTTACATTATCCCTGCCTACCACCATTTCATAGCTCTCCCTATTCCATCTGGTATGCCTATGTCAAATATCCAGCAGAGGGATGGTGACCAATCAGCATGTATGTCATCTTGTCAGCACCAAACACCGACTCATTGATAATGTTGACAAACGCAGAATCTGTGGAGCAAAAGTTGGAAGCTTTTTGTAACAGCATTGCCTGCAAGAAATACAAATGCTGAGATGATCATGTGACAATAGTTCATGCTCATAAGTTTTACATTCCCCCTATTGGGATGATAGTAGTGATGCAAGCAGTGGGATGATAAAATCTGTTGAAAGGTATCTTTTGTGGCAATGGAAGTCAAATAGCACTTAACACCATAATTTTATCTCTATAAATAGTCCAGTTCAGACCTAATTTTATTGTTTAGTCCAACTGGATTGGACTTCCATAAATATTGGTGTATATGATCCCATGGATTATAAGATATGTTTTTTTGATTTCATCGACTTGTATTTTTCACCTAATAAAATGACCCAGGATCAGGATGTTCTAAACCCTTCATCACTAGACTCACCTTTATCACAGCAGCACACCTATTTGGTTTGATCCCTGTGACTCCACATGGTGGCCGAGATACCTCTGGTGTCAGCAAATGTCACCACACATCTTGAACACATGGTGGAGGAGTGGGCAGCACATCGAAGCAAGAGAAGTGAAATGTTGGGAGGAAAAATATGTACAATAGCACTACCGCAAAGTAAATCGGAAAGATACCATTATTTTTTCTTGTGTTGGAACCACTAGCTTTGGTTGGATTATAAGATATGATTTAATGTATCTTTTGACATTTGGTGGATCTATTACACTGAGATATACGGTAGTTATTCTAGGTTTTCCACCTTTTTTATTTTTCTACCGTGGCCTATGTTACATCTTTCCCAGATCTCTCAAGTCACTTCGTTGTATTCTCTGGTTTCAGTGTCAGTCGTATTTGGTCCAATCATGCATCCTGGCCATAAATACTAACATGGGAGTAAGGATGGGGGGTGTAGTAGCTTTTGGTGGCGACTAGTACAAACTACCTACGACTGATATGGTGGGTGGTGATATGTCTCTAGGGCTGATTTTTCACAAGGAATTCATCTGTGATGTCATCGGGGCTGTAGGACCCCTCTTTCTACCGTAGATCTCGGTTCATAAGAGCCGGAAAATGTGAAAAGATACATTTAAGCTTGTCTTATAATCCGTGCAAACTTAGAGATGCTAACACCGGAAAAAATATAAGTATTTACCAAAGTATGTGTTGGTACTACATGTCGCGAAAATTTCCTTAGTGTTCTCATTGGCATTGGGGATAGGATTGAGTCCCGTGGGATGGGGTCTGGACCTTGTTTCAAATGACTGGATCGAGGAAACTGTGTAGAAAATGCTAGATTGCGTTTACACCTTTGCTAGGTAATGAATTTTTGAATAGGTACTAGATATATAAGATGGCTTAATACAAAAGGAGTACTTGTGCTCTGTCTGTCGCCCATCCGATGAAAAAATGACATCATGGGTGGAGTAAACAATATTTAGAACCTTTCCCAATCAAAAAATGTTTAAGCAGTTTTTGATTTATATTTATACTTTTTGTTTGAATGTTCTTTCATAATCATTTGTCCAGAATTGGAATGATCCAATATAATTATCCCTGTAGCTATTTGTATGTTTCTATGGAAGGAAATATATTTTATCTCATTCAGGTCAAATGTAGCATTAAATTTGCTCCAAGAATTTCTTGGAATCTTCCATCTGGCTGACTGGGAGTCATGGTACCACAAAGATAGCCATTGTTCCTTTTGTACTTAGCTGTATGGCATAGACTCTAGGGATTCACAGAATATTAGAAAGGCTCCAATGATTTTGCTTTATTCAACTACAATATACCATAATAGGTAAGAGTGAGATTTTTAGTGCATTCTACTTAAAAGTAGAATATTGGTTCTACTCCACCTTATTGCAATGCTGGATTTATTGCCAATCAGCCATCACCCTACATATGCAAAATTGAAAACATATGAACACCACAATGAAGGTCCCCCTAATTTGTCATCTAATGGATTTCTGTGGTATCAATCCAATGTAAATTTGGCCACCGTCACATCATGGGGATGACATCAGAAAGTGGTGTGACATTGTCAGATTTCTCATATCACAGGAGTAAACCAAGATATCCCCACATAACATACCAACAATCATTGTGAAAATCTAAAACAACCATGAACATCACCAGAGAGTGATGAATCATTTGGCTTGTTGCATAACACCCTGGCACAGCACAAACATGTCATGGCAACAAGGAAATGTCCTGCTGTCTTAAATTATCCTCCATACCATTTGGGGTGAAGAAGCTTGATTCAATTGAGTTGGCAACAACTGAGGCTTGTACTCCACAGTTCTTGAGCTTCAAATGACATGCTTGTCATGAGAATGTCACTGAAGTAGAGTGACTGTGGAGTGAGTTCTAATTGCTGAATAACAGTTGATTATTGATGTCTGAGGAAACATATTTTTAGCATTATAATTGAAAACCCAACTTGTTTCTTGTGAGTGAACTGTCATTTATTTTTATTTCTTGTGAGACTTAACAATCAACCATAAACATGGATTGAACTTTGAACTGTACGAAACAGTCAAAGGTCACCTATCACATAGACGTTTGCAGGGAAAGCACAAGAATCCACTTGCTTGGGATTGGAAGAAAGGGACAATGCTTTTCCTATTGAAAGAAATCATCAATACACCTGAATGATTAGTAGATTGCAGTCTACATACTATACAAATATCACTCTTGTGATGAACCCAAGTTTTCCTACAAAATTTAGATGTATGCCATCAAGGTGGAGTCTTTGTCACATGGAGGTGAAACACGAGTCTCTGTCCAACTCTGACTTCTCTTTCTTCATTCCTTGGTCAACAGAAGGGCTCATATTTTTGGACCTGCCAATTCTTGCGCCACCTATTCACCATAAAAGAATTTGGGGTAGTCATGTTAAGTTTCTTTTTTCATGCTTCTGGTAATGTCACCAAAAACTATACATGCACTCGCCTTTCATCTGTCGCTCTTTCCTCTACACATGACCATCACACGATGACATCACTCATCTTATTTGGCAATTTTTGTTCTGTCTTGCCTGGTGGATCAAACTTGCTCGGTGGATGCAAACTCTAATGACAGTGTCTGATTGGTGGCTGTCTTATGACTTGTCCCCTACAAATTTCTATGCACTGGAAAACCAAACAAACTAATGTGACTTGTCTTGTTCATGTTTACTGTGACATGTCTCACTGATGTGACATGTCCGAATAATACATTCCAATAAATTAAATCTATTGAGAGATGTCTTCAAAGGAAAAATAATCCCCACTAGTGGTCTTACAATGGAATATTCATAGTCAACAAACATGGCAAGGATAATCTTTTTTGCCTGGGCAACATGACCCAACAGAAGCAATCACCGTCAGCCTCAACTTTCCATCAACTTGATGTATGGTTGGAATTCAGCAATTCTTCACAGAATGTCAAGCCAAACTTTGCTGCCAATTGGAATTAATCTGCTCTTACAAAAGCCTATAATATCTATGAAATTTGTTAAAATTTTATGTTTTAGCTGACATACTCCTCTAGAGGGTTATATATTGAAAAAGTAATCTAAAGAAGAAAATGTCCAATTTGCACACCTAAGCCTTGTTATGCAAAGGGACTAACATGTCACACCAAGTTTGAGAGTTACACACACCATTATCTATCTCATTGCACCTCAGAGCTGCTCATTGTTTTTCCCTCCCACCCCAAGTCATCAACATGCTGGGATCAAGTTGCTGTTAGTGCAAGTCATCCAGCAATACCACAATGTGCGCAGACATTTAGGGCTCACAAGGCTGAGTCTTGTGCATCATATGGAGATACAAGCAGTGTGTTCCCAGCATTGCGAGAACATGATGGGCCACTGGGCTAATTCATTCAAGATGCATATTGGCTCATCCAAATCACATGATGAGTGAATCCACTCCACTCCTCTCCGAAACAAAGACGTTGACAATTGCACCTTCACTGATCCTACCCCCACCTCACCTTTTAGAAAATAGAGCGCCCACATCATATGCTCAGCTTTGACACCCAGAACCATTGCTTTTTTAGGGGTTGATCCTTCCCCAAAATTCAGCCACAACAGGAGGTTTATTTCCGAAGCGCGACATCCAACATCAATACTCCGGCTTTCCTTCTGAACCAGCCATTCTGAGCTCCACAACTGGACTGGCCGTGACAACAAAGTGTGCTGGACGCAATGCAAACTTGACCATCTGATTGGGAAAAGGGGTGCAGCAATGAAATACAAATATGATAGATGATCAAGACATTTTGAAGAATAACAACAATCGATGCATCCTCATAAGCAAAGGAAGATGGTTCCTTACTTACTTGTGAAAGTAATGTGCTTTCTGATGATTTTGATCCTATTGTTGTAACGTAATCAAAGTAGAAACAGGTGTGGTGAATTGGGGGTGTGTCCTGACGTTTGCTGTCACATGTTGTGATGGGTGATGGGCAATGGGTCGTCTGCAGTACGACAGCAGAGAGAGACAGCGTGAGCAGTGGAATCCTCTCATTTAAGATGATCCGCTTACTTTTCATTTTATGGGGTGAAATCCCCTTATTTTCATGGAATAACTAATACTGATTCCTACGTCTCAAAATCCCCTTATTTTGAGTCAGATGTCTACTTGTTTTGATTTGTGATCATGGCCCGTGCAACATCATATGTACCATCCTTTCTCCAAGGAATATAGTCCATGATTCACCTATGACATAATATTTTTCACATGTAGAAGTAAAAGTAGATAACAGTCTACATTTCTCAATATTTTTCATGTGAATGATACTGAATTGTAAGCTATGATACTGCATCCCCAGGATGGCCCATTTAAAACAAAAAACTCATCACGCTTGCCCCTGCTTGTAAATCTACATGTCAATGTAAAAGTTTGTGACAAAGTGCAGGTAAGTCACTTCATACAAAATGGGTTTCAAATGGAATAGTGTCCTAATTATAAATTATAAACAAGAAAGGATTATGTATGAAATTATTTTCCTTGCTTACTTGGCAACTTGAAACACAATTTCACTGTACACAAAACTACCGGAAACCTGCCTGTACACTCAAGTGTACAGGAGGGTTTCTGGAACCCCTGGAATGCTGTCTTCTGGTGTGCTCCCTGTGCACTTCTGAAACATTCTGGCTCACTAGTGTACGGGAGTGTTACTGGAGTGTGCAGGAGGGTTACTGGAATTTCCAGACCTAAACCAGTGTTGGCAATTATTTCTACGTACGATGGGAATTGGTATCTTTTACAGGAAAACGGACTTCTCAGTAAGTTATAGAATCAACATCAATCTAAACAGTGGCTATAACTGCACTACTTAGTAGCTAAAAAATGTTAACCAGTGGCATACGAGAAGTGTACCGTTGAGTTACCCGAAGTGTACAGGAGGATAACCGGAAGTGTTCAGGAGGGTTACCAGAGTGTACGGGAGGGTAACCGGAGATGTACCGGAGGGCTATGAGAGTGTAAAGGAGGGTAACCGGGTCCGGTAGGTACTTTTAGACAGCAGTACAGTGTAACATTTTGGAGTTATGTGCAAGCTACTTCTACTAGTAAAATTACACATACTTGATCCTAATCTCTTCTAGGCCTGCCCCTTCATCCTCCCAAAGAACAAGCCTTAATGCCACATAGTGCCAAACTTCAGCCCCACACTAAAAATTGCTACTACGGACAATCCGCACCAACACTAAGACTTGGTTTTTATGCGCACACCCACAATACTATTGCAATGTAATGGCAATAAAATTAAGTTAATTGGAATTCAAATGAAAGATAATTAAAAACACAAGGAAGCACTTACACCTGCTGGCAGCCAAGTGAACGGGAGGCCAAAGTCAGTCTGTCAGCTGATTTTTGGTCTATGAGGCAGAAAGAAATTAAATATTTTTTAATTGAAAATAGCTGTAGCCAAAAAGTGTAGAATAGGTTGAGTTCATACGGACTCACCTTGACAATTGACCCGCCGATGCCAATTGTTGTTTGTTGTTGGCTAGAGGGCAGCAGTAGGTGTAATGACAAACTCAGTCTGTGGGCTGAGTTCCGACCATTATTGTGGTTTACCGGGAAGTAATTAAATTGAAACTTAGATGTAGTTAAAATAAATGTAAAAAAGATCAAGTTCATAATAACTCACCTTAAAAATTGACCCACCGCTACAATTGTTTTTGGCTACAAGGCAGTGCCAGGTGGGATGCCAAACTCTCTGTGGGCTGAGTTTCAACTGTTCCCCCAGTAGGCCTAGAAATATTTAATTGAAAAAATTGATGTGTGGTGAGTATAATAATAGACAACAGGGTGAGTTCATAAGAACTCACCTTAAAAATTGGCCCGCCACTCCCAAATGTTGTAGGCTACACAACTGTGCCAGGTGGGATACCAAACTCAGTCTGTGGGCTGAGTTCAGGCCTTTCCCCAATAGGCCTAAAAAATTGATGTGTGGTGAGAATAATAATGGAAAAAGGGTGAGTGCATAAGAACTCACCTTAAAATTGACGTGCCACTGCCAATTGTTGTTGGCTACATGTCGATGCCAGGCGGGATGCCAAACTCAGTCTGTGGGCTGAGTTTTGACCGTTCCAGTGGTAGGACTATAAATATTTAATTGAAAAATTGATGTGTGGTGAGTACAACAATGGAAAACAGGGCGAGTTCATAAGAACTCACCTTAAATTTGACGTGCCGCTGCCAATTGTTGTTGGCTTTATTGCTGTGCCAGGTGGGATGCCAAACTCAGTCTGTGGGCTGAGGTTCAGCTAATCGCTCAGTAGGCCTGTAAATATTTAATTGAAAAATTTGATGTGCAGTGAGTTTATAAGAACTCACCTTAAATCATGACCCACCACTGCCAATTGTTTTTGGCTACAAGGCAGTGCCAGGTGGGATGCCAAACGCAGGCTGTGGGCAGGGCTGAGTTTCGACCGTTCCAGTGGTAGGACTATAAATATTTAATTGAAAAATTGATGTGTGATGAGTACAACAATGGAAAACAGGGCGAGTTCATAAGAACTCACCTTAAAAATGGACGCACCACTGCCAATTGTTGTTGGCTACACGACGGTGCCAGGTGGGATGCCAAACTCAGTCTGTGGGCTGAGTTTCGAACGTTCCCCCAGTAGGCCTGTAAATTTTTAATTGAAAAAATTGATGTGTGGTGAGAATAATAATAGAAAAAGGGTGATTTCATAACAACTCACCTTAAAAGTTGACCCACCGCTCCCAATTGTTGTTGGCTAGAGAGCAATGGTAGGTGGTGTGCCAAACTCAATCTGTGGGTTGAGTTTGGGCCATTCCCGTGGTAGGCCTGTAAACATTTAATTGAAAAAATTGAAGTGCAACTTCATAAGACTCACCTTCATATTATCCCCCCAGCTGCCAATTGTTGTTGGCTAGAGAGCAGCTGTAGGCAGGATGCCAAACTCAGTCTGTGGGCTAAGTTTCAACGATTCCCATGATGGGATGGCAAGGTGTCGAATCTAATTGAAAAAACTGGAGGGGAAGGTATAGAAATGAGAGGGCATCCCCTGTACAGTTGCTGCTGATGCAAGAACCTGTGTTGTAGGTATGGTACGGTATTTTACCATACCATACTGTAGGTATATAAGACTATGTTGAGATGTGTAATTCTGGGGTTCGTATTTTTGGCGCAGTCACTTCTGATAGTAATTATACATAACTATCAAGTGTAGAATATAGTAGTAATCATGACATTAAAAATAATAATACGCCTAGCCAGATCATGACATACATCTGGTATAGGAATTCTCAAAATTTGTACTTAATTCCTATTTGAAGGTTTTTGAAAGATTTGGCAGACTAGGGTCCTAACCTAGCGAGTGAATGACATACTTGTGGGGCAGGAATTATGGAGGGTGTTTAAAAATGGCAGAACATATATAAAACCAACCTTTTTGAAAATATAAGTAGGACCAATAAGCCTTCACCAAAAATATTCAAAGACCAAGCCTAGAATTGTCACCAAAACTAGATCCAACAGGTGATCTTCCTGTTTGTAACTCGTGATTTACTACATGTCAGTCATGAACCACCCGTACACTTACACTTGGAAGATTATTTTGCTTCAAAGCTTAGCATGATAAATGCAACTGTGGCTTAAACAATGTAGAAAAAACCCGGTAAGCCCCCCGTACACTCTTGAAACTTCTGGTAACTGGCCTGTACACTGTGACATTTTGAGAGTATACAGGAAGGTTACTGGTGTTTTGTTTGTTTGCTGTGTTTCAAAAAAACTGCGAATTCCACATAGACCATTTTTCTAGGTAAAATTAAAACAAAAAACTTGCCTTTTGATTAGAACATTATATTTTACTTTGTCTTGTTTTTGACAGACCCTGAAAGAACAAACGTAATCTCGTGCAAGAGCATAAAGCAGTAAGCAATGAGAATGTAAATTGATCTGGACAGAAACACACCTAATTGAAAACCAACACAAAAACCAACATTACACCCTGGTGCTATCAAAAATTATGCTTATCTTCATCTGGGGCCTTCTCTTTTTGCATAGCACTCTGTTTTGAAAACTATTTGTTCTGCAAGATCGTTGTAAAATGTTTGGTGGTGAGATTGTAAATTTGCAAGAATAAAACTTGAATTGATTCATCATGCTGGCCTGTTTTGGTGCGGTTCTAAACTACATTCCACTGCATGATCATAACAATGCACATGTTTGTTGACTGCCCAGGATAAAACATGACAAAGTGACACACAATTTTAAGAATGAGTACCCAAACTTATTTTCCCTCACCTCGCACATGTTCTTGCTAGAAAATTGATCTGGTAGTATATATGTAAGGGTGGTACCTAGACATCAACCAAATTTACCATGCATGTAAGAAAAAGCATGATGAGATGAAAATCAATAATCATATGTTCTGTTTATTATGTATGCACATGTCACTGTAGTCGCAGGGACAATGCCAGTACTGTCTGTGAGTAGTCACATCATGTCCATTTAATTTATTTGTTCTTGTAAACAAAATTGAGATTAGGCAATATAGTGAGTGCATGAATTTTATATGTTCTTGAACAAAAAATAAATTGGGCATACTTAATCCAAGTTTTAATTTCATGTGTTCTAGTGTCTAGTGAAAATGATACATGTGATTGACATTTCATATGAAAAAGCCGCAAGCCACCCCCTGCTCAGAATGTGAGAAAATATTGCAAAGCTAAATGTGAACCATGTGAAAACCCAATTTATCAATATGAACTTAAAAGTAGGAGCAAACAAAAAATGATTCAATTGTGAACCACGTATGCCAAGCAATATTTGCTAAGAAACAACAGTTTTGTTTTCTCATGCCACAATCACGAATAAGTTTTCATGTGAGAACAAAAGTTCATTGGGTATCTTTTGAGAAAGACATTAATCTGTCTATTTCATATTTTTAGTACAGAACATTTTTATTTATTTGTTTATATAAGATTGTTTTCCATGGGACCACTTGGGTTCATGGGATCATTTGGGACCAGAGTTTGTATTTACCTTAATGATGATATACGCCAGACAATATCATAAGAAGTTTTTATGATGGATTTACCTATAATATTCTTCACATACACACATAAATAAATAATATCATTATCGCAAAGAAAGGTCTAACTTTGCTCGTAATAAAAATTATTTGAAGATATAATACTTTTCTTTCTCATTGATTTCCTCTTTGCAAATCATTACTAGGACAAGGTCTAGCAATACTACCAGTATGTAGCTCAAAAAACACATTCCAAAAAAATAATCTTAATGCTATTTCTGTATTATTTCTGAGACTGCCCCCCTACCACCCATCCTATGACCAGTCCCCTGCACATGAAAGACACAAGCACAAAATACTTTACACCACCAAATGCATCCTCAAAAAATTCTGTGGCAACTTCCTGTCCCTCAGCCCACCTGGCAACCATCTTCCAAGGTACCTTATTCACATGAATGAAATTATTGCTCTCGCGCTGCATATCATATTCTTCTTTTTTCTATTAAGATGACATTAGCTTGTGTTGATCTCAAACAAAGGAAATATTACACTACCACTATGAAGAAGATGATAGTTGTCAATTACATGACAAGTTTATATGGAATTTCTTAGTTACTATATAGATGCTCTTCATGTGAAGACGGTGCAAACAAGCCCCTGAAAAAGCCGACATCCACATTCACCACTTTCAATTCTCTAAAAATACACACCATAACCCTGATTGTATGGTTGGGGTGCCAGATAAAGCTATATGGTCTTGATCCTCTGACAATTACAATTCCCTCCAAGTTCCAAGCATATGATAGTAGCCGGTTGTAGACCCCCCATGTATAGACCCCACCTCACAGTCTATAGAACCCCCCAGCTAAAAATGAAATGGCGGGAAAATTAGAAGATACAAAATACTTATGATAGCTTTTTTAACATCATCTATTTAGATGTAAAAAATGACATAGATATGTACACTACTACAAAAGTCACACAAGTCATGAATGAGCTTAGGTAATATTGTTATTGTGTGCATGATTCACACCTTTTCGAACTAATCTCATGATATGGCAAGTCTAGAGGTATTTTAGAGAAGAGTCTATAGACTATCCGTATGGAGTCATGAAAAGTCTATAGACCCCATACAACAGTCCATAAACCCTTAACCACAGTCTATAGACCCCCCCATGACAGTCTATAGATGGTCATGGGGGGTCTATGGACCCCCTGTAACAGTCTATATACCCTCCCCCATGAAAGTCTATAGGCCCCCCATGACAGTCTATATCCCCCCTCCCCCATGTCAGTCATAGAACTGGGGGGTCTACAAATGTTTTTTTGTAAAGTACAGTAGAGACTATTGACTTTAAACTGGGTCTATAGACTGTGAGGTGGGGTCTGTAGACAGGGAGGGGTCTACAAACGGCTACTAATACACACATTTGCAATAAAAAAATCTAAGTTACCTCCAGGTATTACAAAATATAAACCCATTTTACACCAATTTTTGTATGAACTACACCTCTGTAGAGATCATTTATTTCATGACATAGGGCAATTATCTACCCTACAGTAGTACTCTAGGGTAAACTGAAAGATACCCTTAATTTCTCAGGAGATGAGGGATATCTCCCAATAATGGCAAGAAAGGATAAAGATCCATATGTTGAAGATCCATATCTTTGGATCTTCAAGACAAGGGAACACGCTGTCAGAACACCAGTGTTCCCTGGGTATAAAGGGATTTCATTGACCACTCATGTTCATTTGCTCATTACAATCACTAAATGATAGAGCTCGTAAAAACTATTTCATCGCAACGTATCTACCATTTACTACATAATATTAAATTACATCAAAACGGCTTAGGTCACGATCAATTGATAGCCTTCGCGCAACCAGGATCATTTGTACCTCATTCCACCATCCATCATCCATATCAGGTATGTGTTGACCATGGTAGGTTTGTCTGTCTGTCCCCTTGTTGCTCAAAGCCATACAATACCTGTGGTATGTTAGGCATAGTGCAATTTGTGCTGCTTGACTCCCAGAGTATGGCTATAGCCACAGCTGAGCCCCGAGTCATGTACTCAGCCAGTTGAAGTGAGTTTCACTCACAGGCCGGCACGAGTTTTTTAACACGTAGCCATGAACTATTGCCCTTTACGTCAGTGAGGAAGAGATCCCACTCGACGCGGGTATACTCCGCTTTGATAGCAGAGTACGCATTTAGCACAGAGTGCATTTGCAGTAAAAAAAAGACCACTCGTGACGTATTATACACACCAGTGGCAATATAGCTTACTTGCCTAGTAGCTCGTAGCTCCCCTCACTAAGTGAGGAGGCAATAAACATAAATGCCTCGGTTTATTTTTTTCTCCGAAAAAGCAATATGTGTGTATTCTATTTTTCGAAATAGAATCACGATTAGACTTAAAATTAGTCCGTACCCATGATGATATGCATATGCATTGACATCATGGAGTACTACGTACTTGAAGCCAAAGAGGCAGTACAAAAATAAATCTTCTAGGGCCTAAATTGACCCTACGAAGTCTTGAATAGCCTCTAAGGCCTAAAAAAACTTGCTCATGACCCCCGAGAGGTTTCGGTCACTTAAATGACTCACGATCCCCCAGGAAGTTCTTGTCTCTGAAGTGTTGCATACTCCAAGGATCAAGTTCCCTTGTTCGTTCGCATGGTGGTGGTGGGAGTATCGATTTGACACTGCACGGGCACAGGTTGGGAGCGGGACTCAAGATTTCAAGGTTGGCTGAGAGAAACCTCAAGGGAAATGACCTCGCGCAGGACCTTGTCCAGCGATCGCGGATCAGCCCCATTCATATCCGAGCGCGTCACGGCCCAGCCCATTTCAGAATCATTTCGCGACACAGCCCTCGCGATCACGATCTGAAAAAAATGACCACACATAATGTGTGATATACTCATAGGGCCTTGCCCATGAGCGCGAATGACCAGCCTAAGAGAGAACATTTTTCTACTCCGCAAAAAGGCATAGGTGCATATTATATTGCCCTCTCACGGTCAATACGTCAGCGCGGCGCGGAGTACAATCTCCAAGTCCCAGTACGCATGGGGGCGCAAGATGGACCCATAAATCAACTACATGTCGAGCCCCAGAAATACTCATGGCCAAAATTCTCGCGAATTTCTTATTTGCAAAAGAATACCGCCTACCTTTAGCGGTTTTCTCAGGAAAACACGCAACTTGTTGATTTCTTTCTGAAATCCAAGCAAAAAGGAGAGAAACGTTCACAAATCAAAAATGATTAAAGTGAGATAATTGCCGAACTGTCGGACCCCGAACTGTCGGGTGCCTTTCTCAATAGTGAGACCACTCCCTCCATTTTCACAAATATAAGCTACTTAGCTGAGCAAAAAAGTGCACATCCTCTGGTCCGAGGAAAATAGAATTCAGAGCCCCAAACAAATGTTCGGGATTATTTAATTTTAAATTAAAGAGCTCGTTAGAGTAAAAAGTCTTAATCAGAATTCTACCGTCAAGTTAAAATAACCTGACATTCAAAAACCTTGTTAAATGTAAAAATAAGACAAAAATGCCAAGAAATCTTCTTGCATCATGAATTGTTTTCTCAAGAATACGAATTCTTCTCCCACGTAGAGAGAACATACACAAGTGCCATGCTGCACTATTCACAAACAAGGTAACAAAAAGCAACTGGAAATCAAACCATGTTGGGTTTCGAACCCCTGACACGGTGTTGCTACAGTAACAATGAAAGCAAAAGAATGTAGTTCCAAGCTTCCCCCATGTTCCAATGTTAGGAACATTCACATGTTTTCCCAACCCAGCTAGGCTGGTGTCAAACTCTTGGCGCACGCAGGATGGGTTCTTCCTACTCAAAAGGAAGGGTAAAGTCACATGTTCTGAGTACATGTTACCAGAGTGACCAAGCCAGCATATGACCTCAGTCTTTGGTGAATACAAGGACTGAGTTAGAATTGTTCTAGAATTCCGAGCAAACAACAACATAAAGTATTATGAAGAGATCAATTTTACCTTGCCAGTGATAATTGATGTAAAATGTCTGTTAAAATCTGTGAACCCAAGTTGAAACAAAACCTGGACAAAACAGATCAAGCACATAGCTAACCACTTAAGTGCAGTGCTCTTTTTGAGCAAAAATACTCGTGATCACAGAGCTAACCACTCCTGTGAAATACTCCTTTGGGGGTTGAGTAAAATAGCAGACCTTCCAAGTTGTGTCAACAGAAAAAGTGACACTCATTACACTAAAAACTCAATTTCAAACACGTTACTGTGGTTTCTCATAACAAGAGAAACTTTTTGATGAAGTTTGGGGTGTCTTGGAAAAATGTGCTTGTTTCCCTCAACTTTTCAGAAGAGGTGGGTTTACAGCCAATAACAACAGAGCACACCCAGTCAAAAAAATCAAGGAAGAAAAATAATGAGGAAAATTAACCTTGACTACTGGAGGGTTTATTTGACAGTCGTTGTCAGAAATGGCTGTACAAGAACAGAACACCCTAACAAAAATAAATTACTGTAATCCAAAAAGTGATTCTGAAAATAAGTAAAAATGGACAAAAAGTTAGGAATACTGTCCATGCTTAAGGAATCCTTACAGTACTGTAGAAGTTGCTCAGTTCAACTCAGCCATCAAGTAAGACTTCTTGACAAGTCAACAAATCATTAGATTGGATACTGATGCATCCAGAACCAATTTCATGCCTAGAAAAAACTGAAGAAGGTCTCACCTACTCAGGGCTAGTTGCAACAATCATGGGTTTTCCATGTGCCTCACAAGCACATACAACGGAATCAATGAAGGCTAGTTCTGAATAGAACTCAATTGGAGAATATGATAGTCTCCAAAGGCTAGCATGGAAGACCACCTTAAACAAGGTTAGGATGGACTTACCAAGCAGCGAGTAACGGTTTGACCAACAAGCCACAACACCTCTGCACAAAGACAACAAGGGCTTAATAGCAGACCCAAATTCTTATCATGGCAAAAGCAACATGCTTACAAGCAGTTAAACTCGCTAAACATTCGCCTATACAAGGAACTCACATGTCACTGGGTGGTCCAGTACAAGGGAGAACCTTAGGCAAGACAATATGATTGTCTCACCTCACTCACAACTAGGATTGTAGAGAAGGAGGCACGATGTCACAAAAAGCCACTAACATGGCCCATGAGACAAGGTACACAAAAAGGAGACACATATATGTTAGACATTTGTTACCGCAACAAGTCTAGAGCATCACCAACTCAGATTGGGGTTGCTCGCATTCTAGTTCAGTTTACTGAACTCAGAGTGCATAAACACAGAATAAGACAAAGAAATCCTTGACCATGTTAAACATTATTGGATATTCAAACAAACTGTGTCCTACTAGATAATGGTCTCACTGAGACTCAATAACTAGTACTTGATTCTCTTGTGAGAACTTCTGATGGATTACCTTCAGAATTATCCAGGGAGAACACATAATATGGTATCCATAATTAGGGACTCATAGGGTCACCAAAACAACTTGTTCTTTTACTAAGGACAAGAGGATTACCATAGGTAGTGCAACTAAGTGTTGCACAACAAACCATAAAACAAGCCTCAAAATCATATGAGCACAACAGCACAAAGGATCCAAAAGCCTTTGTTCTGGTAAAAACCATAGCACAGAGAATTGTGAGTATCCCTCGCTAACAGGGAATACCATCTTGGATAAGTCACACCATGAACATCTCTATTGAGAGACATGTAGCACCATGTTGGCATGCAGTGCAAACCAAAAGCAGCTATACACAGAAATGTAGTATGGCTTAATTAGCTAAGACAAATCCAAATAGAAGACAACAATTATGTTGTCAACATCAAGGAAAAATTCGCTTCTCCAAGATGTTTGCTGTGAAGTCACAATATGGTTCCATAAACCATAAGATGATAATCAACCACTGTCTTTAAAAATAAAATAAAAAGGTACGAACATGCACATTTAGCTATGCTGCAATGTCATTACCACCAACAAAAAGAGTTGTACATGCACAGACCTCCGTTGAGGATCCTTGTCACAAAAGTACAAAAGGATGTCAAACAATGAATCCATACTCTACTGGTACAAAAAGACAGAGCCGTTGATGTTTGGACCTTCCAATGATTCTAGTCAATCCATTAAATTGACTTGACATTGTTTGCTTGCCGGTAGTTGACCCTTTTGGGCAACTATTCCCATGGATACATAGGGGTGATAGAGCAAATAGAAGGACAAATTCTCATACTAAGGATGCATAAAAGGAAGTAACAGAATATCTGTACTATCAGCACCTTCGTACCTAGACCTGGTTCAATATCCACATTGTACACACATTGTAACAATTAAGGTGTAGTTTCTACACTACACTTTCGGACCATATGTATTTCATTTGGATTCCCAGTGTAAGTCAACCAGAGTCTTCAAAAAAATTAAAACCCAAAAGTGAATAATTAACTAGAGATCAAGCAGATGCTTGGCCTGCTGTACCAATCATGGTCTTGTCAGCAGCTTCTAGTGGCACAATGTTTTCCTAAACAAACACTCAGATGCCATTCACTCATACCTACTATGCAGTGCCTATCGCCTCAATGTAGTGTAGCAATCAAAAAGATGGAATTGTTGTTCGGCAATCCACCTTTGCACACACATACAAAATCAACAGGAGACACCGGCAACACCAAACCAACCCTACTTGATCCTCATCAAAGTTAGGTCACATGGTCCATGAAAACAATGCTTAGTATACAAAGGTCTTTTACCCCGCACAAATGTTCAGTCTGTACAGTTGTGATAATTGGACTATCACAAAAGTTATACGATAAGACAATCGGGGTTTCACTCGGATGTAAGTCATATACATTTGGCTTAGGAGAGTACAAAAACACCAGCTTTATCACAAGCCATTCCAAATCTCCCTCTCCACAAGAACTTACACTTCATATAGTACATACAATACTATGTATGTAAAAACGTCACAGGCAGCTTGCACATTTTTGACCTCAACCAGGAGGTTTTTTTCTGCAAGTCTGGCTCGTAATTGGATTTTTTTCCTCACAGAGGTTTTACTTTTCCGCAAGCCGCGCTGATTCTCCAATCGTGGGGGCGAGTGACATAGGCCAATTATCTACCCTACAGTAGTACTCTAGGGTAAACTGAAAGATACCCTTAATTTCTCAGGAGATGAGGGATATCTCCCAATAATGGCAAGAAAGGCTAAAGATCCATATGTTGAAGATCCATATCTTTGGATCTTCAAGACAAGGGAACGCGCTGTCAGAACACCAGTGTTCCCTGGGTATAAAGGGATTGCATTAACCACTCATGTTCATTTGCTCATTACAATCACTAAATGATAAAGCTATAAAAACTATTTCATCGCAACGTATCTACCGGTTACTACATAATATTAAATTACATCAAAACGGCTTAGGTCATTTCATTGCTTAAACTGATCACTATGATAAGCTTCAGCCTACTAGTTTGATGCCAGTGGACATCCATTTTTGTTCATGACTTGAAAACGTTGTAGTCGCCATTGTGTAAGTGTATGATCATGAATGACATGTCAGTATCACTGTATGGCCCTTGTTTTCTTATGTGCTAGAAAATTTTAGCTAGATTTCTTTCTTTGCATGTCTAGCAGAAAATAGTGCTAACAAGCTCTAGATTCTAGAACTGTATTGCAGTGTCTTATACACTAACACCTGTCACCTATAATGTACATTAGGCACACATATTCATAGTATGATATATGTAGACGCAGGCTGAAATAACTTGCTCTTTTTTGTTGCAGTAGAAACATATTGTATTCTACATAAAGAGAAATTACTTCACTCTGACATAGGCCAAGAATCAGCCCATTTTTGTACCCATTGGTACAAAATACAAAAGGATCATTCTCAGGACTCCCCAGGCAGAGAGTCCACTGCCCCTGATCCAAAAGGCAAGGACTCCCCAACATTGGAGTCCACCGCCCTGGTCCAAAAAGCAAGGACTCCCCACCACAGGAGTCCACTGCCCTATGGACTCCGTAACACTGAAGTCCATGGCCCCCTCTTTTGAGAAGGCTAAGAGCATACCAATTGCGTGTAGAATCCACACAAATTTTGGTTGCATTGTTTGGATTGGAAGTGCAGTTCCACTGCCCTCATTCCTCACAATTGGAGCAAATTAAGCTCCTCAAAAAATAAAACTTCGACCCCTGTCGAAACTACCTATAATTTTTGCGTGATATTTTTTGTGACGATACGACTCAGGTCACACTCTTTTGAAAATAGTTGGGATATGAATTCATAACTTCAACAGCCAAAAATTTGCCTTATATTTATAGTTATGTCAAGGGTCCTGTATCGCTGTCATAATGACAAGATTCTCTGTCTAAACGACTTTGTAGAACTCATCACTGTGTTATAGTGGAGGTTTTTAGTTCAGTCCTTTAATCTAATCTATGCTTCAACCTCTATGTCTGCTGCCTGTGGCCACATATATATCACAAAAATATCTCTCTTGTAGTCACCATTGTGTAGAAGTATGTCATAGTGGCAACAATCTCTGCATCTATAAGAACTGCAAAAAACCTTTTGTGTTGTATCTGGTGGTGTGGTATATTAGTTAGATGGGAACTATGATGTGCATTGAACTGTGGCATCATGGCATTGCTGATGGCTAAAACACTGGATACTGTAAAATGTACATCAAAAAAGAGAAAATAAAGTTGGACAGTCCTGGCTTGTTTGATTCATTACATTATGCTCTATGGTATGTTATTATACATACATATTGTACTATCATATCACGTGGTAGTTACTACTTTTACATGTATAGTACCGTATAGTACCATATCAGAAATAAGACAGCTAAATACAACAGGAGCACTCCTGCCTTGTCTGTCATCCGTGTGACAGACAACAATGAAGTCACAGTTGGAGTAAAATAATATTTACAAACTTACATCAATAGAAAGATCTGTTTCCGAGCTTTCGAATGGTGTTCTTATTTTGTTTGTTTGAGGCCCAACCTTACAGTTACCCGTCCGTGTACCCAAAGTTTGGCTTATTTTCTAGAATCCCGAATCTTTGTGCCTTTTGTGTTTTCCTTCCTTACAGTTCATGTACACATTCCCGAATTGGAGTGCTGCTATAACTAGAGTAAATGTGCGACGGATCTTTTGAGATTCAGCAAAATCAAAGATTCTTTAAGTACGTCGCGCTAAAAAATGTGAGGTCATCTATGACGTTCAAAATGGGTTGGTGCGATCTGACAAAGAATGTCACGGGATGGTGTGACCGCAACACCTAAACCACGGGTACACCGTCCTTACAGTAACAAAAAACGTCACACACACGTACCCCAAAATTCAGTTGATTTTGGGGTGAGCTCTGATTTCACCCGAGAATGAAATTCATTTTTGGGTGGATTTTGCCCTCATAACCTGTTACCTGAAATTTACCCTTCAAGTTTGGGCGAACTTTCTGGTTGTAAGGACGGAGATTCACGTACCCGTACCTGAACGACACAAAAGAATCAAACTTTGGGTGCGGGTACGGGTGACTGTAAGGTTGGGCATGAACAGTCTTTCCCAAGTTACTGTGAGTTGAATGCAACAGATTGTAACGATCAGATCCATTCATTCTTGTAGAAAATTGTAATGTTTCTACAGTACTATAGAGTCACTTTGTTTGCTCCAAATTTCTTTTTTCAATTTACTCGAAATCCGTTTTTTGGAATCCACTGTCTGGCCGGCTGGGTATCATGATACCTCTAGGATACCTAGTGCTCCTATTGTTTGTAGCTGTCATAAATATCATAAAACATTTTTATTATATTGATGTCATCCTTTTTCAAAATAACCGCGCTTTTGACACAGCGCAAACGAAATTCGGATTTGCCAATATCATAAAAGTTTTTATGATGACCACGCTGAAATTACGTGAATTTTTACAATATTGAAGGCTGTTGACAAGCATCATGAGAGTCATAAGTAATCAGTACTTGTGAAGATGCTGAGGTATGACTCGGAACCATCATGGCTAACAAGCACACATGCCTGATCACATTAGGTCATTTGAAAACAACTGCTGTCATATATTCATTGCTGTTTATTTTTATTAGAATTCTTTCTCTAGAGTGTTGTCCTTGTGCCAATTTCATGATTTGACCAAATATGATCATAAAAATATCTTTTACCAGCAAGTATCCGAATGAACTGTTTGTCAGATGATGCAAACTATCAGTCACATTGGACGAGAAAACTACTTGTACATTTAGTTGCAGCCACCTAATTAGTTCATTGAGCTTGTTACGCTTCAGCTGTTGAAGTCAACTACCAGACTGGTTCAGTTTTCAAAAGGATTTTTCTCCACACCTTGTTGCTTACTTTCATATGAATATCATAGTGTTCTATCCTGTAGTAGCACCAGAGTCATGCCAATGTGATTTTACTTGTTGCCAATGCCGTTTGTGGCACAATTAGCTTGGCATTTGCATCCTTGTTCTCCAAATATCCCCTTGAAGGTTTGGATATGGATTTGACCAGGGAGATTGCTGTGTCATTATGCACAAGTGCAATCATGCAAGACATGTTTATTACCAGCATTGACTGGTGGTACTTCTTTTTGATCTCCTTGTCTATTTTCTATTGGTCCCAGTTCCACTTGTCCTGTCCAGACTAACACTTCCATTATGTCTTGCTGTTCCCTGGTGCAGTAACACAGTGAGTTTTCAGGTATTGCCAAATGTTTGTGGTGTTTTGGGGTGCAATTAAGGAATCTATCATGTCTCCTCTTAGTAGACTTTGGAATTCTCTGTCTCTCTGCTAGGCACAAGGTTGATGATAAGTCCTTTGGGGGCTGCTTGTAGCTGCTTTTGTGGATGGTCACAGATCCCTACATAATGGTGCTATTGAAAGTTTTTTGCTTTTTATGACCCAATGTTCATCTTCATCTCCTCCCAGGAAGACACCTCAACTAGCTCTAAATTGACCTTGCTTGGGAATAAAGTACCCTCATCATGAGAATCTTGTTGCAAAGCATTGTTAATTGTCAAGTTGTGATCATGATCACCACTATTGGGGCCTCCAAATACTTGGTTTGATGTGAGCACATCATTCTTGCCAAGTGCCAAACACTGCACCTTGTGAATGCAACCACTTTAGAAAAAGGTGCATTGCTGATACTCTGTCTAGATGTTTGTTTTACTTCATGGGAGAGTCTATGTGCATTGTTGCAGTCATAAGAGAGCATTGTGGCATCTTTTGCCAAATGCCTTCTGACACCAAGAAAGACATGCACCCATGTTGACTCATTGGTCCTCCTGTGCATTAGAGGACCCACAATTTCCTCATTGTTCCATTATAATGTCTTTTAACTATAGACCCTGCATTGCAGGGAGTCTTGCGGGCTGCTTCTGCATCATGGCTATCATGGCAGCTTGATTCACCCATGCACTGATGGCTTTTGGCAAACAAATTGTCATATCAGATGTCCATACAATGACCAATTCTTCTGACATTTTGATCAAAGGGATCTTGCACCAAAAGATTGGTCATTACCAGTTATGGCAAAGGGTTGACTTACATGTCAACTGGTGCCTGATTTTCTTTGAAGTTTAACTTGGACAGAAGCAAGGTCCGCACTTCATTTAAATACTGAGGGTGAAAAGGCTTGATTGACATTGGGATCAAGATGGACTTTATCTTTTAGTCATATGTGTGATTCCACTGCAAACCTTGAGATCATTTGTTTGCTAAAATCCCATCTAGAGTCAATTGCAGTGACATGGCTTTTGTTATAAAAAGAAGACACTAACGGCTTAACAATACTCTCATGGCGCCCTTCTTCCTGCAACCAATGATAGAAGATACATGCCAAGTTAGCCAGGTTCTGCTTGGCAAAGCACTGTGTCTCCTTGCATGAGGAATTTACGAATCATACAACACTGTAACATTGACAACTACCTAGGTCCAAGGCTGCTACACTTATGGGAGTCTAAGTTGGAACGTACAATACAATACCAAACCTCTCTAGATCTCAGATCCCGATAGCATAAAGGGCATAGTAGAAATGTACTGATTAAGTTGTATGTAACGTAATCTCGTATCTCGTTGTGCTGCAGGTTTTCCTGTGTCTCCTTCCACTCTATCGGTGTGCAGCATCCAAAAGCAGCGGTGTTTTCCGCCACTGTCAGGCCACTGTCCCAAATGGCTGATATTGTGGAAAAAGGTGCTTTTCAATTGTAGCATGATAGCGCAACATTAAGATAGAATGATTCGGATCTTCTTGTCACCGGCGCGTCTTCTGTCATTTGTGTTGTATTTTGTGCATTCAACAGTAAGCAGCGACTCAAACTGGTTCTTCAAATCTAACCTTCGCCTGCCATCGCTTCCGTTCATTGCGATCCTCTTCCCTCCATAGTAAGAATTCAAGTTGGCTTCACTGTGTTAATGTTGATGATCAGCAATGCATTACATTTGGTCAGTGTCAATTTGCTCTCAGTACCACCCCTGGACATCACAAAGCATGAGCTCAGTGCGGCACTTACGTAGGTTCAATACCAGCTTTGGACATAGCATAACACAATCTAAGCGCGACATCGGGGCGATTTGCTCTACCACAAACATGCATCAGACCATTGTAGGCTGCCGATAAGTTTGCACGATGTTTGACACACGAATATTCATTACGTGCACCAGAACTGATGCCTAGAGCAGCAGTCCCTATTCCACTTTTCCACGCCTTGATCGCAGAGTCTATATCATCACCAAAACACCTCAGAGCAGCATTTAGAAATCTCCCATCTGCGGAAACTCCATCCTCTTTGGCGCAGCGGAATAGTTCATTTGCAAGAACAGAATTCGATACACGATTTCCTGACCGAGAAATGACAGTTGCAACCTGGCAATATGTTTGAGAGTTTGGCTTTGGGATATACCATATTCCTGAGCTCGATAGGAAAGAGCGTCGACTCCGCATTGCGCCAAGGATGCTCAACGACGCATCAACACAAGTCTTCCCATATACGAGAGAAAAGATAGGATTTGACTCAAGATATTGTGCATCAGAAGATTCTCGATTACCATTTCGTTGCGCAGCTGCCGAGCTAAAAGGGTCCAATAGGGTTTGTCTATTTTCTTCGCTGCGCTCATGTGCAAGAGCTCCCAACAATACATTCCAGCTCTCAACATTCATTCCTCGCTTCTCGCAAGCTCGTGCCATCTCGTCAAAAAACATCCAACACGCAGAAGATACATCTTCGGCTTTACCATAGGCTGAAATGATCGAGCGATAGGCGGCAGGGCTCAATTCCGAACGTATCTCACGCTCAGTACTGCAAAAAACGGACACAATTACAAAGAGTTACATTACATCATTAGATGAAATTCCCCATGAGTACGCAAGATTACTTACCGTTTCAACAACAAGGTGATATTACTAGATGATGAAGGGAATGTCATCAGAGATGACACAGAGAATCCATCAACAAGTACACCAATCTCTAACATTGAATCAAGAAGGCTATACGCCTTTTGCCTTAGAGAAATGAGTAAATCACTTGATAGATCAGATCCGCCATAGAATGCAGAGTCGGCTCCTCGACGGCACGATGCTACTAATCGATATGCTTTGCTGTATCCTCCAAACAACATGTTAAAGTGACGAGTAGTTGGTGAAATGAGATGATTGGTCGTGTAGACATGATTATGTCCATCCATGTCCACCAGACCTGGCTCTTTCCTCACCACACGTACTCTTTGCGACAATTGAATACGTCGAGAGTGCAATGGAAGGAAAAATGTCTCCAATAATTCTCTGGCAAAGTCTACTTCTTCATTTTTCACCAGAGTATTCAAGAATGCTTCAAACGCCGAAGACGCAAGTTTGCTATTATTTTCGTTTGTTTTGAAGAAGCTCATAAGCATATTCATAACCTCATCGCCACGCCCTGCTCTCAAAAACGGAACAAGGGCATGGTTGATTGTGTAACGATCAATATTTATGCGAGGATCAGAAATGACTTCATCAATAAGTCTTATTGCTTCGCTTTCCTTTCTTAGACCGTTTTCAGAAGTACCAGCTCTAAGAGCTACGTCGATTCGTGCATTGTAAGTAAACACATCCGGTTGTATTCCTCGCTGTTTCATCCCTCTTAAACACGATTCGACAATGCACTGACATAGCTCGTTAGATACAACCAACCTAGAGCATTTGGCGGTAGCTGCAAGAAGAGTATTATAGGAATAAATGTCTGGGTCTTCTTGAAGCGCGAAGCGTGTTCGAGCCGTGTTGCCTCTCAATAGATTGAGAGCTTTGTACAAATACTTCTCAGACGGGGACGTGACTGCCGTCGAGTTGTTGTCGTTGAAAAAAGTCCAATCAAAACTTTCCATGTCAAGATTGTCTGTTTCAATACTTGAACTTTCGATGAAAGGCACTTCGTTCACTGCTGCGTCACACAGAGAGGCTACGAAAGCATTGAATGCGACGATGTCTACGCCGGCAGCGACGTTTGCAATTGCCACTGAGTTTCCAAGACTTTTGAGTTGCAAATTTTGGATCCTTCTGTAGGAGCTTCCCAGTTCCGTTAGTATTTCCTCTATTTGAAATATTCGTCCATGCTTTCGCAAAGCATTAATCACAGCAGTATACGCCATTGATGATGGGAAAGCGTCGCATTGCAACAGACGCCTCAACAGATCTAATGATAGCGAAATAAGACCGGTCGATGCCGTGGCCTTGATCACACGCTCAGTAACTTCTATTGGAAAGTTTTCAGATAAACTTGAACCTTCCCCCCCCATGAGACCATGAATTGCTATGCCCGCATTAGTAACCTCTTTTTGAGACTTCGCATTTGCAAGAAGGTACAAAGCATCAACCAATGATGCGTCCTCCCTTCTTCTGTAAGTATATAATTTTTCTGCATTGTTCTTCCTGAACCGATTGCAAGTGATGTTGGTGGGGGGGAGAGGCAATTCTTGATCGGCCAAGCATTTTTCAACTCCCTGAACGATCCATTTAATGGCCTGCCGTTTGTTCGCTGGATTTCTTTTTTTACTAGGTTGATCCATACCCGTAACTCGCGAAAGCTCGTGTAGTCTATGTATTGACTGCTTGTCTTTCATAGCTTGTCTCACTTGATATTGAAAGGGTTGACCATAAGAAATTGCACTGAACAATGTTAGACATCGGAGTACATTAAGAGACGACATGGTATAGAGTGCTGCTATTTTTCTGCTGTGAAGTCACTCTTGTCGCGTTCTTTTCTTTGCGTCGCGCCTTCCGTTGTTGTGTCGTCAATGGCATGCGCGCGATCCGATCAGATAGCCCATTCGGATGGTTTTTTTGGTCCAACGGAGCTGTATCTCTCTAGAGCTGTACGGTTGCTCTATGGTTGCTGTATGGTTGCAGATGGCTGCTGAGGGTTTCTGTATCGTTCAATTCACTTCGAAGTGCTCGTCTCTCTCAGAATATACGTACTGCACACTCTGTGTCTACGAAGACATGCATCATTAGATGTAGACAGAGCGCTTAAATTATTAGGAAGCGACAGGTTACTCTTATGTAATAATATACGTTTTCAAGTATAGTACCTTAAAGTATTGACGCATTCGTGTGGGAGATCTCTTCATTATCGTTGTCGTCTCCCAGCTTCTCCCCCGTCCCCCCCAATTTTTTTAAATCTACACACAAATATCAAATATCCCTTAGTAAATCGTGCGGTTAATCTATAGTATACAACAATATGCACGGACAAACAGTCTTTCTTTTCCGGCTAAGCAGAGCAACGGCAAATGTGCCATAAGGAGAAGGTCTCTCTTCTTTCATACCCCAGAGGGCTTAATCAGCCCAAAGGTGGGCTAAGCAGGTTAGTATAAAGTGTTACGGAAGTCGGCGGCCTGGTATGTTTGTATTGGGCCTGTCCCCTATCCTTGAGTGCCGACTAGCTTCGAGCGCAGACGTGAGGGTAGCTATCCAGTATTGTCGGTTGGTCGTGGAGCCAGACCCAAGCTCGGTGAAATCTAGATCAAGGAGGTAACGGTGTTCCGGGAGAAGTAATCGCGGGTCAGTGAATAACAATTGTCCAACCTGTTCCATGATGTCGTTATGTTCGGTCGCAGTTTTCCCATCTAGTAGGCAGATGTGTGTTCTCATATTTCGAAAGATCCACTGTTTATGAGTAATTCCTAATACATGGTGGATAAACTCTGTAGACCAAGAATTGATGTGTCGCCGGGAGCCGGAGTGTTTAAGCCATTCCTTCTGCATGACAAAGATAGTGTTCCCAATTCTTCCTTCCATGAAGTTGTCCCACCCGAGAATGTCCATTTCGTCTGCCCATGCATTAAGATGTGGCAGACCTCGTGCAATGTTCCGCATAGAGCGCCTCCCTCTACGTAGCAGGTATTCTTCCAGACACTCAATCAGGTTCTGATCACAGTGAGATTCTTCCATCCAATCCAACATCGTGTCTACTGACTGTTGGAACACTCTTTGTCTCCCCGGATTAAGGCAGCGGGTGATGTGTGCCGTGGACTCATCTGCCTCCCCACAGCACGGACACCTGTTGACTATACTGTTATCTATGCGTGACAGGTGCCTATTTGTCCCGTTGAAACCAGACACATGCTTAGTGACCCATAGAGTGTACATCTGTGGGTAGGCTAGCATTGCCTTACCAACGGCCGCCCACGCAACTTCGGTGATAGTCCATGTTGCCGACCATCTTCCGTTTGTGCAACAGGCTTCGTGCCGTTATGGAGCCCCATACATCATACAATGTGGACCGAACAGAGGAAGTTACTTTCTTACCATCTATCCAAACTCGAATGGGCTCGTCTGGGTAAGTGGGTCCGTATCGTGTAAATCTAGCAATGCCGTCCAAAAGGCACTCCTTCGCTACCTTGTCTGCAATCACATTTAACTGCTGCGGCAGCGTTAATTGGTTGAACTGTGTGTGCTCATCAAGGTGGCTGTAAACGTGGACATATTCTACCTTGAGAGAAAGACGGTCTAGATTGTGGCGTAGTAGTAAGATAAGGTCAGTTTGTGGTTGCTTCTCTGGAAGTGGCTTGTATCTCCTATTCCTGTGTCCGACGACGCCCATGTTGTCACAGTATATCAAAAATCGTGTCGTTGGCGCCACCTCCGTACTTGCTTGTAACGCGAGGAGGGCTGCTGTTATTGCGACCCCACCTATCAGTTCACCCCGATAATTCGACGCCACCTCCGCTGTTGATGTCTCACAATATGTGATGGTACATATCGAACCGGTGATCCTGCAGAGAAGGATCACTGCCGCGGAGCACCGCGTATCATCATGCTCTGGCATGTAAGATCCATCGTGGCAGGCTAAGAGTGTACCCATCGCATACGCCTCCAAGAGCCACTGCCCGTCTCCAGTGATCGAGAGTCCGTTGAGGAATTGACATTCTCCCATCTGAGACAAAGCTTGTCGAAGCGAGTGGACTTGTAGGGGTTCCTCTCGACACATCATTAAGGACTGCGAGTGTAAGGAGATCAGTGTCTTAGAAGCCTCGATGACAGAAGCGTAGTATCTGCATTCAGATGTGTTGGCCTCTACCGTCGATTGTCGGTACTGTTGCCGCCCACGTGTGGAATATCTTGTCTGCACAGGCACGTATACTGTTTCCTTAGAATCGCCTTCCTTTCTAACCAATAAAGTATTCGCCGCATCCGTCATCCAGCAGACAGTATCGCACGGAGGCCGTATATGCTTTCCCAGCCGTGGCGACAGTCTAAACGTGCGAGATGTGATCAGTGAGATCGTGTCTCTCCATACCTCCAGGTCTGCCTTGGTTGGTTTCTCCAGCGGAAATCTCATGGACGATTGCTGCACCACACTATTTTCTTTTCCTAGCTTGCTTGGATCTACTGTAATACCGTCACACAGCGTCAGTTGAGACACAAAGTAAACCTTGTAATACTTTCGCGCCCTGTTAAAGCTCGGCCATTGGTGGGGAGGAATGAGGTCAATGACCTCTTCCATCAGCACTCTATCACGCTGCCGGATAAGCGGTACGTCGACACCGCTTAGTTCCAGCTTTACGCCATACCGGTGCAGGTACTCCCATAGCGTCTTGAACCATGTATGTGTAGCTAATTTCTGAAATTTTTTATAGTCTCTGCAAAGAAAATTTCCACTTAACCCTATATCAATCTGGACAAGTTCAAAATTCGCCCGTAAGATTGTCCCCATCGTGGAGCTCCTGCCCCAATGCCGTTGGAGATATTGAAGCGAAATAGCGAGCTTTTCGAGACATTTGAGGTAGCCCTAAACCTTGGTATTTAACTGGTAGAGTTCGCCAGGCTTTAGTAATACTCCTATTAACTCCTAGCGCTGGCAATAGCGTATAATACCAGGCCGAGAAAGCATCATCGAGGTCCCGCGGCGAGGCCATCAGTGCAATGAGTCCGTATCTGACCGACGGAAGGGCTTGAGTTGTGAAGCTATGCCAGACCTCAGATGGCCTGAGAGTGCTGCGGAGTACCCGGGTGCTCCATTTCCTGCCTTTTCCGATCATGTGGTCAAGTTGCGAAGTGCTAGTACCTGTTGGGGACGACCATACTCCCAAGACTTCCGACGCCTCAGAGGGGTCTTTAAGTTCAATAGCCACGCTTGCGCCCGGGCTGTGGTATACGTAAAGCGTACCGACTCATCTCCTTGGCTGGCCTCAGTATCGCGACTCCTTTCACAAACTTGTATGCCATAAAGTACCAATAACACTTTTCTGGCTTCAGATTACCACCAGTCGATTGCAACAGCCTTGCCCAGTAGGCAGTCCCATCCACGACCTTTCCAAAGAAGTCTTCGTCTGATTCTTGCGCAGTATTCATGTGCAGTAGATCTGTGTCGTCAACATACAGAAGGGCTGCAATACTCAGACAAATTCCTGTCCACGCAGAGACGAAGTATGCTCCATGCCCCTTAGTTTTATAGGCACTCAACATAACCGTGCTTATGGCTGTCCAGGCCGCAGGAGAAGCACCACTACCCTGGGTTAATCCCATATAAGGGTCGGCGACGGTCCCTCCGTAACTCTGTTTGGCCATCCCAAAGCCAGTTTTAAGGAAGAATTTCATCGTCTGGATCCACAGTAGGTAGCATTTCACCACCATAAGGGGGACATGCATCGCCTGTAATGCCATGCTGATGGCAGTATGATTAACTGCGTCGTAACAGTTTGCTGCATCCGTGCTGGTCACGGCTACTGTTTGATGCAGAACATTTGCTTGATCGAAAAAGAACTGTTTGGACATCGACGAGTCTAACGCCGTTTTGCCGGATGTAGCACCCTGTTCCACTGGCAGCACTCCCGGACGTACGCATTCTATGTGTCATACGGCGGGCAAAATGCACCTTCAGCCACCAGTTAAAATCCGCCTCAAGTAGGCAGATCGCCCGTAATTTATCGATGCGATTATTCCCTGCCACTTTTTCGAGGAGAACTGTCACACCTTCTCGCCAGCGATCCAATGGTCGTCCCCTCCCTGCTGCCAAATTAATGCTGGTGACGTGGAGCGACACAAGAGATTCATCTTCAGTAATGGCCCTATAATGGCCGAAGTGCCTCCCACTTTTTGAAGATGAAGTAGATTCCTTCGATGTGGCCCAGAAATCAATGAAGTCATCCTGAGTGACATAGTATTCAGTGGTAGCTAGGTCGTCGCATTCGAGACGTAATTTCGCACACGCTTTGAGGAGGTCAACGGTGGACGCATCCCATTTGTCTGAGTAGGTATAGTCGTTCTCTAAGATACGCTTTGGCTGCTTCAGTGTCCCCCAGTACTCCTATTTCATCTCTCAGAGCGGCGGCAGAGAGGGGAGCTCGCTTTTCCGAGGGAGAAGCGTTCGCCAAGATGTTCGCCGCAGACCGTTTCTACTCGTGTTGTTCCGTGTAAGTACTCACTTCCGTCCCGGTTGTCACCCCCACACTGAGTACGGATCGACCACGCGGATCTTTGACTACTTTATTGATATTCCGTTGTCGCTGCCGGCTGGCTTCTCTGCGTATAATTCTGAGTACCTCAGTGGAGGCTTCGTCATCCTCTTGTTGTTTCGCTACCTGTAGTCTCCATTGTAGATGTTTGCGCCTCAGAGCGGGAGCATCCTTCTTCAGTTCGAATAGATGATCTAGGCACGCCCGAAGTCGTGTTTTCACGTCTGCTGCGCTGAGTCGTAGGGGGTCCAGTATATTTGCCCTTCGTGCTGCCCGACACATATTCCTCGTGTCTGGCACCTTTCCCTCGTGCCAACGTAGCAGCCATTTGAGGACTGCCCTACGACGCAGCCATTGGCCTACTGTGGGACTAAATTCGATCGCGCAACTCTTAAACTTCGTGCATACCTTTTCGAGTGTCTCATGTGCTCTCCCATTTCCTTGTCCCACCTGTTGTGAAACCGACTTGCGATGTCCGTGGAGCTCTGGCCGGCTAATGTCTTAACTAGTTCTAGTTTTTCCTCCATTTTGTGTCTTTCGGATAGCTCAGCTAAAGTCTGGCAGTATTTCCTTCGAATGCGTGTTATTTTTGTTGTCAGAGAGCGAGACTTAGGCCTTGCAATGGTAGGATAATCCCGCCAAACATCGACGATGCCGAAACCTCTAGGAGGAAGACGCGGTGGTCACCCACACCATACCAGTGTGGGTAGCACATCGCATGTCCTTCCTCTAGCCCAGGGCTCCCAAATATCGTAGAAATCTTCCCTGTGCCACGCGAGTGCGAGTTTGGGACCCGCCGCCTAGTGCTGGTTCCATGATGCAGTGAAGATTAATATCTGGGCGTGCCAGCCTTACTGCCAAAGGACCGGAGTACACGTCCTGGTTCGCATCTATGCACACCATCACTTCATCCCGTCCCTTCGCCATTCGGCGAGTTGGTTGGCTAGATCATCAACAAAGATTGTAGACGGATAGCGAAAGTCCCCTCTTGACTGGAAATACCGCAAGTGTTGCTCCCACACTGTATGACCTCTGGCCGACCTCCCCGGTTTGCACGGCATGTACCCACACACGACTCTAGTGCTCCGCAATGCTGTACCTACCCTGATCCATGACCATCTTCCCAGGCCAGTAACATCACAGCCCACCGCTGTCACCACATCACTCAGACGCCCTATGGCTGTGACTGCCGTGCCGCCCATTTGATCCCGGTTAATAACCTCTGTTACATTGTTGGCCGCTATGCCTGAGGTGGGCGCCGTGGGGCAGATTATCTGGGAAAACTGTTTATTGGCTGGTACAAGGCCCCAATGACATTGACTCTCACAGCCGGCAACTACGTCAACTTGTAAGTCCTTAACTAATTGATTTAATCGATCCATTTTCCAACCGTGAGTAAAAATTCCCAGACTATTCCAATTTTCGAACATGATGCGAACCCACCCGCTCCTTTTCTTCCTTGGCATGTAACCGGCGCCGCCATCTTGAAGAAGGTGAACAAGCTGCTCCATTTCCCTCCTATCTGTCTCCGCTACATGGACCGGGACTGAGGAGTCAGGTTCTTGATAATCCTCTTGTGAAAGAAAGTTATAGTCCTCCGGTAAATGGCGCTTCCGACCATCCTTTCTATGTCGGCATCAGTTGGGGTGCACTTGGATTGGAGCGATCTGTAGCCTTGAAGGAACGCCCTGTATTTTCTCTTTTGTTCCACTGATGCTTGTGCCTGGCGCCATCGGTCTTGCCTCCGTTGGCTTTTTGCCCTTCTGTTGCTCCCTCGATTTGTCCCCTGATTCCTAATTTGATTTGATATTTGTGCTGGGGTCGTTCGAGCGCCCCTTATGTCAGCGGTCCTCCCCATAGGTGCTGACTGGTTGTCCCCAAGTTCACTGGTGTCTCCAACCCAAGATCCAGTGGCCAGGCTCGCATTGTCTCGATTCGATCCCGCCTGAGCTAAAGGGTCGAACCGAGTGTAGGTACCGGTTGGTGCCCCATCTCCTAGTACCCGTCAGAGATGGGGGTCGCATGGACCTTATGTCCCCTGCGGAGCTGCACCTCCTCCCTCATCCTGGGCGGGGGCAGCTCCGCTTCCACTAAGGTGGGGGGGAACCAGCTGGTTAATGCCAGCCAACATTTTCGTCAGTTGTTGCATTTGAATTTTCAGTGCGTTGATTTCTGCGGCTTGTTCGGCATTCCTCGCTTTGGAGTCTGCAAGTTGTAACGCGTAGTCTTTGGCCTTTAGCACCCGATTTGCCGTTGCCTCGGAGTTCACGGTAGAAGCACCAGTGGTGTCACCGTCACCCGTAAGTGCAGAAGCACCACTCACCCTGCTCCCTATATCCCGGCTTTTAGGTCTGGGTTATAACCCAATTCCTTGAGGAGTCGTTTGCGACGGTGTCGGACATGTCGACAAACGTGTTACTCTGCTCCTGTCCAGACAGCATCTGCTTACGGAGGTATGGGTCGTAGTGTGCATTATCTCTGAGAAAAGTGTCGGCTTTCCGGCAAAATGCGATGTCGCTGTAAGGGTGACAGGGTCCCAAGGCGACTGGGGAGCAAGTTGCGCCTTTTCTATGTAAAGGAGCGCATAAGGCGTGTCGCGCGTACTCTCGCAGTACCCACACTGTAGCAGCCAGTGGTGCATGAAGCAAGCCAGGTTTGCTACTGTCCTCTCTGCGAAGGCATACTTTTCGCGGTAGAGAGGATCATGAGGATCATAGGCAACTACGATGCTAGATATTCCCGTTTCCGGGCCTCTGCAGGTCATAACTGCGGTGTGAAAGATTTGCTTCTCATTGAATCGTATCCGTTGTAGTTCCTTCCGGTGTGTGGTCTTGGCGTATGGAGGCTTTGGCTGTAGAGTTTCACCGGTGGGGTTGTGATTGGTTGCATTTTCACCTTGACTTCGTGTCGAAGAGTTGTACCTCTCCGCACTCTAGGATTGTCGACGCGATATTATAACCCATGTGGATTCTACCATGTTTATGGTGTGCTCTAGTTCTGTCCATGGTCACCACATTCCCAGGTACGTCCATGATGAAAGCGGACGGTCCAAGCGTTTGAGACAAATCGTTAGTATCCACCATAATAGATAAGAGTGGATCCAGTCGATTCCACGCAGCGTCGCTAGCCTCCAGAAAATAAGCGAATTTACTTGACCGAGGAAAGGAATCGAAGGAGAGGCGGGCCCTCTCCTCTTTATCATCAGGCAGCTTCAGTTCGCGAATGGTGCGTGTGGTGACATTTATCGCAGGCAATGGTGAATCATACCATTCGAGGGTATCCATTTTCCCGTGGCGGCAGAGCTTTTTCTCCATTTCTTTTAGGCGATGCATGAGTAACTGTTTGACTCCCTCGATGCACAGTCCATTATGCACCCCACAGAGCATCTTTTTGGAATGCGACTCCCATACTTGAAGAGGCTTTAGTAATACCCGAGCGTTATAACGGCGCAGGTCGATGTTCATAGCCTCTATGATAGTCGAGATCTTGGGAAGAGCAGTGTACAGGTTGATGATCGCGTAAATTGACGTGGGGCCTTTGTCCTCTTCACCTCCACTTTTCTTCGATTTCCTCCTTTTACTACCACTGTCATTTGCCCTGTACCTGTTGCGTCTGGTCTCCAGGCGAGCCTGCAATTGCTTTTCTGTGACTGGAGGCTGAGTAAAAACAAAACCGCCTGGGACTTGAAACCAGTGTTGAGCGTTAACGAAGTTATTAGGCCAATGCGGGTTCTTAGATGACGTCAAATCAGGGTAAGGCTTATTGTCTGAATCAATGTCTTTCGAGATGAAGCGTGCTGTGGGGTCAAGCTCCTGGACATAATCTAGAAGCCGTTTTGTTTCGTCTAGAAGTACCGTTAGATGCTCTTTACCAGGTTGTAGCTGTATTTCAAATGACAGCAAGTGCTGGCCACTGTTGGGATCTATAATGAGAGAGCGATCTTGGGACAGCGAGGAAAAGGCTGTGTTGGAAGAGGTGGTGGCAACCGATGGAGTTGGTGCTATATCTTTCAAATTCAGCTTTGGAGGAGTCTTTTCATCCCCTGACTTCGCCGCTTCCCCATCAGACTCATCGTCATACCATTCCTGAACATGTGGTGTTATGTGAATTTCCACCGGTTCCCGAGGTTCCTGTATGATCGGCGTGTCAGAGTCTAACCCCGTCTCGTCACCAGAGGGCTTTTTGTCACCTTCCTTCTCACTTGAGGCATCGTCCATATCTTCGTCGTCATTATCCTCTCCCGAGCCATCGTCAGGGTCCTTATCACTCGTGTCCTGAGAAGAGTCCTCCCGTGACTCCGAGGCGTTGTCCTCATCATCCTCGGCGTTGGCTGACGTAGAGGACGTTCGCTTTGTCAACGCTTTGTGCCAGAAGACTTCCTGCTCTTAGGTTTACTAGAGTTCGCCAGATCCGAGGGATCAACCTCCGAAAGTGCACCGTACTGATTAGAGGAGCGTTTTTGTTTGCTCGATTTCTCCTTGGCCTCCAGACAAAAGCTTACTCTGTTCTTGAGCGCTGATGCACCTTGTTGGCCGACAGGGATCCAATCCTCATCTGAAGGGCGAGGAGTATGTAGTGGGTCGAACGTATGGAATACCCCATCCGATTTGGAGACATCTATCAATTTCGAATTGTAAGCATTACGAGAGAGAAGAAACGGTCCGTTGTCATCACGAAGTGTTCTGTTTTTGCGTCGAGCAGTGGAAACTTGTAAGGCTATGGCTTTCGGGCCCACGTAGCATAGCAGGGTGTATGTAACTGTGTCGTCAACTTGGAAGGAAAGCTCGCCCGTAGAGATGGAGAAGTCTTCAGGCTTGAAATACAATGCCTTTTTGCCTTTGCTATTGACAATTTCCATATCACCGGAGTTATCCATGTTCTGCAATCTAAATGGTCCCCATTTAGGGTGGGCCTGCGAGCGGTCTTGCTGCTTGCATCGCAAGGTCTTTTGCCGCATCAGTTCTTCGAGTTTGAGGCCATTCAGTGTGTAGATGTGCTGTTTCGTGAAGTCGTCCTCATTATCGAACGTGTATGCAAGACATTCACCTGATGAAGGTGGCTTCGGCTCACTGAGGAGCTCCTCGTAGACTTTTTTATCCGTGAGATCAATAGCATCATCCAGATCGTCCAGCATATCGTTGGGATGTTGTAGCACAAGGAAGGCGTCCGTCGAGGACGATGCCTTCTTCTTCGGAGGTGCCTCGAATTTATCTTCCAAACGGGCCGGCTTTAGTTCGGTGTTGCAGTCGTCGGCATCTGTGTTTGATAGAGCATTGTTCTGAACAGCTCCTACGCCAGGAGGAGTGATGGCAGGCGAAGTTGACCGCAGCCCGCTTGCTTCCTGCCATTCGAGGAGGCGATGTTTCCCCCATCGCAACATCGGTGGAGTCGGGTGCCACCGTAGGCATCATATACGAGGAGAACTCTCGAGTTTTTAAGGAGAAACGGTGTGGATCGAAGTTATTAAGGGGTGTAGAGGTTGCGGAGATGGTGGCTGATGCAAAGGGTGGGAGAAACTCGTGCAGTAGCCACGTAGTAAACTGCGAATCGGTGTAGAATCGCGAAATCACGATGGATTTGAGTGTAGTCAAGGCGTCGATGGTTCTAGAGGAGGAGGAGGACGAGATGGTGTGTAAGTTAGGTGTGTAAAGTGTGTTGTCTCTAAGTTTGGAGGGAGGAAGGACACCATGGTTTCCGGAATGGCGCCGCATCTCTGCTGCCAAAGGGAAGGTGTATTGATTCCTCCGTGAGTTTGGAGAATTTTATACATATTTTTAGTAAAGGGTTAGATGTGATTGACTTCCCTGCTTCGGAAAAGGTTTTTTTAAATCTACACACAATGTCGACGTCCCTCCAATAAATCGAATCCCACGATCCCATGAAGAAGGGATCGCATAATATTTATATCCCGTTCCTCCCATATCAAACCTAAACCATGTGTCGAGCCATCTGTGGAGTCAAGAACTCCACGGTAGGCAGCACGTTCCAACTCTGCCGACAACTTCGACTTGAGCTCGTTCAGGAGACTACTTTTACTTCGAGCAATTCTGTCATCTTCTGCATAGTTGTGTTCGTCTTGACTGGTCCCTTCACAATCGAAGAGTGATTCGTGGTCAGCTTGGTAAGCAACCCAGTTCCCATAGTCGTGGGCAAAGGAGGCAATTTCTGCCAGAACATCAATCTGTTCGACACGCTTTTGTATTTCCCCTGTCAACTTCATCGGCAGTCCAGAAACTGATATCATCGTGGCCGTGACATTGATGCCAGTCACATAGTTTTTCTCTTTCTCGTGATTTTCGTAGGCATGTCCAACTCTCACTATGCGGTCCATATTCGTTTGCTTGATGCCACGGAAGTTTATCGTTTCGCGAACCGTTTCATTTTCTGACTGTGACGTTTCTTGGAAGTATGAAAGTTCGTGGGTTTTATTCGCCAGCTCCTTCTCGAGATTTTCGCATCGAACTTGCGCGTGGCCCGGCATCACTTTTGTTTTGAGCAATTCATCGCCGAAGTGATCCATTATGTCGCGAAGCACTTTTGTTTCCTCATTTCGTCTTGCATCATTAGTCGAGATCAGTTCATATAGGTGTTTCATTGCATCATTTGTTTTTGATCGCTCTTCCATCATGGTCGTGATTTGAATCGAATTATTCCGGAGAGTTACTCCATTATATGTATTCGTTTTTCTAGCTCATCTGTTCGGTCGAGCAAAGTATCGATACGCTTCGTTTCTCCGCTTCGTTTCTCTCTTCTAAGTTTTTCAGCTCAGTCTTGTAGCTTCTGAATAGATTTGTCAACTCTTTTAATTGGGAATAGATGGGTGGGAATTGTGCAGAGCAGGTATCTACGCGCTGGGTAATGTCGGTTTGGAATTTAACTGCCGCATTGTTTATTTTCTCGACGGCCTGCTCGAGCGTAAAATTGATTGTGGTCATTAAATTTTTACATGTCGATGAAATCTCTTCACAAAATTGGAATATATTGCGACTTGATGTTTTCAATTTCTTTTGCAAGTGCGAGTGAGAATCCATAAGCGTCGGTCCTCAATGGAGAACATCAACAGTATTGCTGAAGAATCAATTGGTGTGGACAAAAACAACAATGAGCCCAGCGTATCAGTCACAATACACAACCCACCATGCTGGATAGGACCCGATTGAAATGTCTTAAAAGGTTCACAAGCAAAGGAGAACCATTGACCCCGCCATCAAAAAAGCTTGCACAAATCTCTATTAATAAATTGTAAAAAATGACCAATTGGTTCTGTCTGCACTTGATGATTTTGTTGCTTGGTAACAAGACATGATTGAGAATATGAAATTGATCATGCCGAAAACTATTCCCACTGCAATAAGTAATTACAGAAGTAATAGCCATATAGTTGTATAGCACAAAGTATTTCGGTTAGAGTTTAAACCCAACATGAATAAAGTACTTATGGAAATTTTGCATTTGGCCAATAATGAGGATGAGACGATTTTTCAACAACTCCAAATCTTGTATTTGATTAGAGTACCTAGATAGGAGTGAATCATCTTGAAAACAGATTCTGTTGCTCCATTGACTGGTCAGTATGATGCACGATAGATAATGCTATGACAATAAACAAGAATCATTGCCTGAATGCGAGGATTGTTGTGGGCATCAAGATCAAGGTTGTCCATAGCGAAGACAAATTGACATTCAGAGCAATTTTGATTCAAGTCATCTAGAACCATTCCAATGAAATCAGAAAACCTATCAATATTTGTCCTGCCCTGCCCCTTGCTAACAGTCATGCCAAAGCCTACCCAATGGTTTGTGAGGAGGACACAGGTGGAATTTTCATACTCTTTCTTATAGGGGTTAGGATTTCACGTTTCATGGAGGGGGGTTAGGAATTGAAAAAAGTTATGAGCTGCTGATAAAAAATGCATAAAATGGGAAGGATCTTTCATCTCACCCCATTATAAGGTGCTTGTTCTTGTTGTGTTTGTCGGGAAAAAGATGGAGCTTCCAAATTCAGTCTGGGATAATGATACATTAGCCATAGTGTCAGAACATAAGCTTTCCATGGCATAAACATTTCATAACAAAGAAAAAAGAAAATAAATTTTGTTATCCTTGCACTCACATCACCTGTTTGTTTTTGTTGTTCAGGATGGCATGGTGTATGGTGCAGTGGCGGTGGCAGAAGCTGTGCCTGATTTAGTAAGATGCTGAGATATCAACATGCGACCACTTTGTCGTTGATGCATAAGAAGGTAATCCAACAAGTCAAAGTTTGTTGTTGGTGCATAAGAAGGTAATCCAAAAAGTCAAAGTAAATAGTGTGTTATACATTATTTCTTGACTTTTGCTCACAACCCCTGTCATGTTCTTTTCCGAACAACAGCAAAACCCCAACAGTGGTGACAGATTCAGTCTGTGAACCAAGATATCAACCACAGCACAGTCGTTGCAGAAGTAATTAATTGAAAGCAACATTCATAACATAATAGAAAATTTGGGAAAATGTCAGATTTTTACCTTGTGCCTGTCTTCGTGTTGTTGGTAGCAGGGCAGTGTTTGTGGCAGAATAAGATTCAGCCTGGGGGCTAAGGTATTGGGTTCACCTATGATGGCGGCAATAATGCCATGGTGTGGTGATGAGGTCAGGTGTATTGTT
The DNA here is from genome assembly GCA_013187285.1 of Cyclotella cryptica. Taxonomy (NCBI): domain Eukaryota; phylum Bacillariophyta; class Thalassiosirophyceae; order Thalassiosirales; family Thalassiosiraceae; genus Cyclotella; species Cyclotella cryptica. The sequence goes on along the minus strand of JABMIG010000335.1, from coordinate 21,578 downwards.
GAATGTGCCTTATAACAGATTATTATTATACTACATGTGTCAATACACCGTATAGCAATTCAAGGTCCAGAGAGGCAAGCTAGATTTTCCATTGTGACAGACAGATATTCCATGCTACATAACTAGCTGCTAATTTTGGAAGATAACGTCACTCCTGCCACTACATAAGTAACTGGGTGCTTTTGTTTCTATCATCAAACATGGGGTGCATATTTAAAAAAGTAGATAGTGATGCAATGGGAACTGGTAATCAGAAATAAAAATACTACATTGGTATATTTTAACAATTAATATGAACATATTATATAAATATCATACCACCTTGTGTTAGTATCACTAAGTTTAGAAACATAATAAATTTTATAGCCATTTAGGATCTAGTAGTTTTTGAAAAAGCACTCCGCTAGAAATCAATATTGACCTTACTTTAACTAATCACTTCTAGCTATCAACTCTGAATTCCCCCATTTTTCTCACAAATCATTTCTCTAAATAATATCACTCTTGTCATCGACACTACTTTTCTTTAAAAAATTAGATGTAAGTCATCAAAGAGGGAGTCTCTGTGTCACATGGATATGAACCACAACGGAACCACAAGCAAAGGAAGTTGTTCACCTCAATGTGACAGAGAGACTCCCCTTTTTATGACTTACACCTAAAATTTTGTCAGATAACAAGTGTTAATGACAAGAGTGTATTGTGCATGTAAGATCACATGAGGAGATTTTTCATTTGATGACAATTTGAAATATAGACTAACTCATGATATGCATCATGTTTGATGAGAAGTAGTTAGTCAAATAATGATATTTTAAAAGCAGCAGTCTTGTCTGCTTCAATCATTCTTCAACATAAAAAGAACCAAGTCATCCACAAGGGTCAGGAAGGGCTGGTGTCGGTGTTCAGTGTATGATGATGCAACATGTCTATGCCCAACTCTGTCTTTGTTTTCTTAATTCTTTGGTCATGAGAAGGGTTCATATAATTTTTGGACCTTCTAATTCTTGGATCACCTGTTCACAGAAACCTTCTTGATCCCACCATTAAAGAATTTGATGTAAGAAATTAGTCATGAGAGTTTCTTGTTCATGCTTCTGGCAATATCACCAAAAAGTATACATGCATTCACCTCTCATCTGTCACTCTTTCCTCTGCTCTGCACTTGACCATCACACCTAGGTTGCAAATTCTGATTTTGGTTACTGTCCAAAAAACACAGTAACCAGTAACCAATCAGAGTTACTGCAGTAGTTCCAGTCAGTTTCTGAAATATTTCTGTAAATTTTGTCAAAATGAGCCTTATTTTGTGACGTCATGGCATCACAGTCCTTAAGTATTGAGCAAAGTATTAAAGTAAGTCTTTCTCAGTAATCTCGCGATCACAGTAATCACGTTACTGTCAAAAGTAGCAAATATTCCGGAGTAACGTGTAATTCCGCCGGAATTCCGCCGGACTTTGCAACCTAGCATCACATGATGTCATCACTCTTCTTATTTGGCCATGTTTCTTCTATCTTGCTTGGTGGATTGATCTTGCTTGGTGGATGCAAACTCTAATGATAGTGGCTGCCTGGTGGTTGTCTTTGACTTGTCCCCTACAAATTTCTATTCATTGGAAAACCAAACAAACTTCAACTTAGGAATGTGACATGCCTTGTTCTTGTTTACGGTGACATGTCTCACTGCTGTGATATGTTTGAATAATATTTTACTATAGATAAAGTCTATTAAAAGTTGTCATCAAAGGAAAAATAATATCCACTAGTATGGTTTTACATTAAGCATCTTGGTTACTGACAGTCTGGACCCATAAACAGAGTTCATTTGATCACATGCATATGCAGCAGTAACCCCCCCCCTAAGCATCTCACAAACTCCAACCCACAGCATATTCCTCTTGTAATACCAGTACTTATATCCCCTCTCTTCTTCTCAGTGAAGTCTTTTGAAGCCTTCTTCCCACTAAACCCTAGTTCATTTTCCAACCACAAGTCATGTAAAGACCTTGGGCAATCAGAGACCTTTGCAGCAAGCATTTGAAGAGGAGCAGGAGGACACGGTGCCACTATTTCACCCCTTACATTCAGAGCAGCTGTGACAGGAGAGCCAGGAGATGTGAAGCAAAGACTCTTTGCTGGTCTGTTTGCAAAGCAAGAGTGGTTGTTATTCAATCTCGCCAATTAGCATTTGAGAATTCCAAGTTGACGTCCCCCTCGGCACTTGCATCAGACAATTCATGTCGTAAGTGGATAACTTGAGGTGACAACAGATGTACCTTTTGATTGCAAACAGCACTACTCCTTCAAACTGTGTCAGGAGTTGAAACAGCTCCTTGTTGCCTAATTTTGAGCAGGCTTCAGTTGTTGCATCATACTCCTGTGGAGTTAGAGGTCAACACACTTGAGAGGACACATTGCGTTGCTGTCTCTGAAACCTTCTCATTGCTTTGATTAGATGGGCCATTGCAACTGATTAAGTGGGTTAATTTGCTCAGTAACACCATTCCACTGGATGTTGCTTATGGCCATGAAGCAGCTCACTGCCCTCTTCCATGCAAGTACAGAATGGAGGAAGAAGAGTAGTGGAGGAACTACTGTCTCATTTGCCATGGGGTTGCTGTACATGCAACTCTTGCACCAGTGGCAGAATTCATCCCCTCTGTTCCCAATCAACCGATCTCTTGAAAATTCATGCTTGCAAGCATAATCTACCCCATCAGGCCACTTCATGAACTCACTGATGGAGGGATGGTACCTATCAGTGAGAATTAGTTCACAGTGTGACTCACTGTTTGCTTTTTGGTGGGGCTGTTGCTGGACAAGATAAGGGACAACTTGCTGTGGTGGGGGGTGAGGAGCATTTTTTGCTTTATTTTTGTGATTATTGTCATTGGGGGGGGGGGGGAAGATCTTGCAGTTGTTGAGCAAAGGGGACAGGGGCATCACCATGGAGAAAGGCCTCCGCAAATGCATAGACAACAGCCACAGGTTGTCACTGTTGGGGCTGACAATTGCTGTATTGTTGATGTAGGTGGCAGTGTGGAGCCATGATTGTTTGGTTTTTTTGTGGGTGTTTTATGTGGGTGATTTCCAAGGAAAGGACAATATTTTGATGAAACAGATTTCTGATATTTTCAGTCATCAGTTGAGTCATAGCAGCGGTAAGTCAACTGTTGTGATCACCAAAGTAGGATTCAAATAACCTGAATATCATGGTATTTGGAGACAGAATTGTAAGTCTTGTATGGGACTTAGTACAGCCTACAGAAACTACCACACTGGTGGTATTTTAACATTAATATAACAATATTATATCCATTGCATGTGGCTACCCCTACCTCACATGAGAGTGCAATATATGCACCATACACTTCAGTCAAATACCTGGTTTTTCTTACAGTGCAAATATTGAACTGTAAGATTTGTACCTATTCCTACTGATTGTAGAGGGTACAAATGAACATTATTAAGAAAGAATATTTGTATTTTTTCATAAGATGTTATCAAAGGTTACAAGGCCTCGAATGCCCAGTACAACCTTTGAAAATATTTCATATGCCTTGCATGCACGCTTGTTATATGGCAGAAAATAGGCCTAAGTAATTCTCTCAACAAAATCATGTTGTGAAACCAAAACTTTCTATTGGGGGCAAATGAGTTTTTTGAATTATGACAGGAGACACATAGGAATCATCAATCTTACATTGCAATATTTGTACCACAAGGATTAGGAAGGGGAAAGCCAATTACAGTGCCATTTTTGCACCATGACAAAAAGATGGGGATAACACGCAGCTGCACCAGTTGCCAGAGTGTTTTGGCATTCAGACAACAAGATTGAAAGGGGAGAAAAAATGAGGTCGAACTGATTTTGGATTCAAACTAGCTAAGAACGGTGGCTGATATTTTGTTGTTGGTCATTGATTTTTCCTGTATGACATCCAAAATACATAATATTGATAGCATATCAATTGATAAAAGAATTGCACACCTTTTATGTGCTACAGGTTTGCAATTACTCCTTGATTTTTACCGGGGAGAGAAGGTATCTGACTGACCACGCAGTCCTGCGTCCT
>JABMIG010000335.1:7500-12500 GCA_013187285.1 Cyclotella cryptica | reverse complement strand
GTGGACAGGGAAAACATCTTGGATGTGGGTGCAAAAGTGGTACATGTCGTACAGGGCGATGTGCATGTTTCAAAGCTGGGTTGAAGTGCAATTCAAAATGCCACGGGGAGATCAATAAAAACTGTGTGAACAAGGACTAGAGCAATGTTAATCAAATATGTTGTTTCGTTGTTGATAGCATTCTTGCGGTGTCTGTGTGTAAAATGGTACACATTGTTTTCACTTGTTCCAATGTGTTTGGCCAAAAGTTTGGTCCTCCTATGAAAGTGTTAAGTGTCTGTGAATACAGATGCAATCTAGCCGAACACATGATGTCATCAGACAACTAAATGTAACAACCTCCCTAGAACAGCGCCTGATCTGAGTCTACGTCTGCAAAGGGCATTCAGAGGGTGGTTGCTACAAGTAGAGGCCTACGACGGTGACAGCTGATTACAAGAGTTGTGGCTATAATTTTTAAGTACTTAGATTTCTCAAGACAATCAAGGAAAGCAACAATGCAATTTTGTTATGCAAACTATCCAGTTATGAGACAAGGTCGTTTGAAAATAAACCTTGTTTCGAATGAAAACAACATTTGTGATAAGAACGTTCGTTTGTGAAGTACTTATCATTTTGAGTTGAAACCATTGCAATGGAAGAAAAGGAATCGTTTGTTAGTGATAAAACGATCGTTCAAACTCGATCATCAGTCGCTAAGAAATGATCGTTTGCGATGACATGTACCTGAAAAGGCAATTGTTCCCGTTGGATTGTTTGCAATAGATCGTTCTTGATGGATTGTTTGCAACGGATCCTTTGCGATGGATCATTCGCGACGGATCCTTCTCAATGGATCGTTTGCAATGGATTGTTCAAGATTTAACGATCGATTGCGACGAAACGATCGTTTTGGTGGATACAATCCTTGCAATGAAACGATTGATTTGGTTAAAACGATTGTTTTGCGCTTGCGATGAAAGGATTGCTTGCAATAAAAGGATCGCTTGCGATGAAAGGAGTGCTTGCGATAAAAGGATTGGACAGTGAGATTTGTGTGGCTATTGCTGGGTTGTGATAGGTTGTGATCGGAGAGGGGTGGACAGTTAATCGAAGGTATGGTATCTACCTGGAAAGGGTTGTGGTACCTGAGAAGTATGTCGAACTTAATAGGTATTTAGTTCCCACGCACAGAACATTTCCAATGAAAAGATACAAATAAAGTCGACGCTCAGCCCCGTGGAATCAGACCATTTGGTGAAAGGGGGAGTGATTTTAGAGACAAAAAATAATGTGAGTTTATACTGAAGGGTATTGAGTTCCCCTGTATAAGAATGGAACTAAAAAATTCAACTGTTGGGCAACAAGATAAAAGAATATTTAAGATTTTTGAGAAACGGTATGGTATGGTACCATCACGATCTACATGGCACCAGTGCCAGTATGGGGACACAAACATGACCTCCTTTGGCACCAGTGCCTGAACGGGGACTAGTGCTGCAACGGGGGTCAAGGTGGTTCAAGGGTCATTGTCCAGTGCTGGCACTGGGCGCCCAGTGCCAGCACTGGGCGCTTGGCAGGACTCAGTGCCAGCACTGGGCGTGGTTCATGGTCCCAGTGCTGGCACTGGGACAAATTCGCCCAGTGCCAGCGCTGGGACTTTGACATATCCCAGTGCTGGCACTGGGACGGTGCCAGGATGGGTCCCAACATATATTTCATGTTGTAATAAACAATTTAGCAGAGTATCAGTTAAACCAAGAAGTTTTGACGGGAATCAAAGTTGTAGATAAGATAATTTTATGACCCTAAATGCTGAATATATTGAAGGTGGAAGTTGAAGCCACAATGGTCAGTGACAAAAGTTGGTTACCCCTAATACACATATGGTCACCTCCATCTTGAAGGTACAGTGAACCCTCAAGAAGATCTGGTTAAACAAATCACCAACTTTTGAAATATTTGCAAATGTAAAACAGATATACCAAAAGTTCTTACTGCTTGTCACCAATCTTGTTCCCCAATACCAATAGGTGTTGTTTTAAATTCCAAACACAATGGATGTTTAAGACCAAAAGGTTTAACACTCTGTGAAAACTCAGCATGTTTTGGTATTGTACGACATGTGTCAGCACCAATTTATATACTAAGCCAGTATATAATATACTAGCATGACCATATACATACTGGCATACCACTACACAAAAGTTTGCCATGAATTAGTATCACAAAACATTCCTAATGACATACCAGAATGAGTAACTATACTGGAATGACCATGTACATAACTTGTGATGCTTTGTGACACTAAAGAGGGCAGCATTATTGCATAATGAGATTCCAGTATGTATAAGTCACCCAAGTATATAGAATGGCTTAGCATATATGGGTACTTACATGTATATAAACTTTGTAAAGACAAATTTGGTACTCTCTCTTGCTCAAAAACACTAGGCCTCCAGCCTGTCTTTTCCCTTTCCCATTTTCACAAACTCTTTACGTGACTCCTCAACTCAATCTCTTTGTTGTAACTCAACATGACAAACAGTCTAACAACCAACTCCCCCATTCAAGCAAGCTAGATATCACAAATCACATCATAATATGAACAACATCAGTTCAGTCCAAGTCCAGTCCATATCAAATGTGATTCTGTTCTGTTTTGTGGTAAAGCATCAGAAAAATAGATAACGGATGGGATTCTTTTAGTGTCACAATCATCATTGAGGGCATGCTAAAACTTGCACTCACCTGATTTTGAAACTGCCCTCAGAATACTCATGAGCCAATCACATACTCTATCCACTCTATTCAAACTTTGATTTATTGCACCCAGGTCTGGTTGGCGGGCATGCTGCCTTTTAGCCTGTCGACCTGTCTGCATTGTCATGCTGCCTGGATTCATGACTGCCTGACTGCCTGACTGCCTGCAAAACAGGCAACTCGAAAAAAATAGAACATTTTGGCGAAGAAACTTTGGCGAAGTGATGACTTTAGCGACTTGCGTGACTGAAACTTTCGACATTGTGACGACTCGGAGAACAAAAGAGACGACTTGCGACTGAGTGATGACCACTGAGTCGTCAAAATGTCGTAAGTTACGACATGTTACGACAACCAAAGTCGTCACTGACGACCATGTTACGACAGCCAAAGTCGTCACTGACGACCATGTTATGACACCAAAAGTCGTCACTGACGACCATGTTACGACACCAAAAGTCATAGCTGACGACCATGTTAAGACAGCCAAAGTCGTCAGTGACGACCACGTTACTACCTCCTGAGTCATAAGTCACGACAACTTACGACCATGTTACTACCACCAGAGTCTCGCCAAAGTAATTCCCCGCGAATCGTCCACCAAACAACCTCGCTATAAAAAAATGCTGTCTGCAATCTCCCTCGAACACCCGTGGGACATAGACTTCCTCAATCGTGAATCATGCCAACCCTTTGCGCTGAACGTCGACTCAAACTAAAGGCAGACGAAGAAGCTATAATCCTAGCACAACATCAAATAATGATGCTTGCGCAGAAGGAATTGATCGGGAATGGTCTTCGTACAATGAAGAAAGCTGTGAGGAAGATGACCGTGAAAGATTTTTACCAAACTTTTGGTTGTGATATTATTGATATGACTAAAAAGCAGCTTGAGGAGGGTGAAGAGGAAGGTGCGATGGGGACGAAGCGTGGTGTCGGGGCGAAGCCGGCCGTTGGTGTCAGTTTGATAACGCCCACAGCAGTAAGATTTTCAGGAAACCCTCCAACCACAACAACGGTTTGAAAGGGAGAACTTATTATGTGAGTGAACACAATTCAAATTAGTATTCATTGTATACATTTATTATACACTTCCTTATCAATTCGTGGAATGATGCAAATTTCATTTTTAAAAGTTCTATAAATGGATCTCCTGTGGATCAATTCGACAAAGGCGGACTCGTTGTCACTGCCAAAAAGCGCAAGGCGTTGCCGCCAAAACAGAAAGCACCTCTTTCCCATCTCCATTGGCATTGGACAGGAAATGGCAAATGCATTGATCTATCAGATCCCAATGAACAAATGAAATTGGATGGGGAGAAAAAAGCACTGGCAAAGGAGCAGATTATGGCAATGCAGGAGCAAATGAAGAATTTGATGGCTAATTGGTAATCTATGTGCGGTGGTCGTTACTGTTAGGAAAATTCAAACAGACAAATATTTGTGACACAAGTGGTTGCTTCCACAGAGTTGGACTGGTGGATGTTTAGGTGACTGTAGTGCATACCAATCGGTTCACTGATCAAGCTTTTTCCAGTGTGTTGAAGTAATGAAATCGCGGACATTATTATACTTCTAGTTTGGGAGCTGATGACGCTACTCTGTGAATATGTGTGATGTCGTTACTTGTAAAGTAAGCTGATTCGTGAAAATCAAAATCAATTCTGAAAACTAAGTGACAATGTAAACAACAGTGGAGCCCTCATAAGATTCCTATTTAAAAAATTACTTCAGTCCTCTAGATCTATTATCATATGAAATCAATTTTGTTCCTAATATTCCTAGTGGGCTATATAACTCATGACCTATCATGGGAAGGCTGAAAATGTGATAGACTAGTGGAAGCACTGGTCTCATTCATTCACCAATCATCCACATAGAAGTATGACAGTGTGGCTCCACTCAATGATTGGCAACTTTCTTTTGCTCCAGATTTATTGTAAAGCTTGACGGAAGACAAATTAAAGTAAGAAAGTTGTTAGCACTATGGCATGCTGCCATTGGCACGATGGGTGGTGACAATAAAGATCAATGAGGTGAGCACTCGGTTAAATTCTGTAGTGATAGACGAATGTCATAAATCGTGAAAGAAGGGAAAATACCACTCAAAAGACATTTTTTACATTGGGCAGTAAGTGCTGCTTCTTAATTTTTCTACCTGTCACAGATGCAACCAACAAAATTAAAAAAAGAAGTTTCTTTGCCCCCATGTGGAGTGGCACATCTCTGCCATCATCATCCCCTTCCAGATACCAATC
>JABMIG010000335.1:0-5000 GCA_013187285.1 Cyclotella cryptica | reverse complement strand
TCTGTCTGTCTGTCTGTCTGTCTGCCTGTCTGTCTGTCTGCCTGTCTGCCTGTCTGCCTGCCTGCCTCTGCCTGTCTGCCTGTCTGCCTGTCTGCCTGTCTGCCTGTCTGCCTGTGCCTGCCTGCCTGCCTGCCTGTCTGCCTGTCCTGTCTGCCTGTCTGCCTGTCTGCCTGTCTGCCTGTCTGCCTGCTGCTGTCTGCCTGTCTGCCTGTCCTGCCTGTCTCCTGTCTGTCTGCCTGTCTGCCTGTCTGCCTGTCCTGTCTGTCTGCCTGCTCTGCCTGTCTGCTCTGTCTGTCCTGCCTGTCTGTCTGCCTGTCCTGTCTGCCTGTCTGCCTGTCTGCCTCCTGTCTGTCTGCCTGTCTCTGTCTGTCCTGTCTGCCTGTCTGCCTGTCTGTCTGCCTGTCTGCCTGTCTGCCTGTCTGCCTGTCTGCCTGTCTGCCTGTCTGCCTGTCTGTCTGTCTGTCTCTGTCTGTCTGTCTGCCTGTCTGCCTGTCTGTCTGTTCCTGTCTGCCTGTCTGCCTGTCTGCCTGTCTGCCTGTCTGCCTGCCTGCTGCCTGCCTGTCCTGCCTGTCTGCCTGCCTGCCTGCCTGTCTGCCTGTCTGCCTGCCTGCCTGTGCCTGCGCCTGCCTGTCCTGCCTGTCTGCCTGTCTGCCTGCGCTGCCTGCCTGCCTGCCTGCCCGCCTGCCTGCCCACCTGCCTGCCTCCTGCCCCACCTGCCTGCCTGCCTTCCTGCCTGCCCGCCTGCCCGCCTGCCCGCCTGCCTGCTGCCTGCCTGCCTGTCTGGTGCTTGCCTGGAAAGTTTGGGATGCTTATTTTACATTCACATATCAGAAAGGTTAGAATGTAATATATTCTTTTGAGTTCACTGTCTTCCAGTTAAAAACCAAATGGAACCACTCTGCATGGCCATCATCCATATTCCCTGGCACTAATTTACTTAACCTAAGAGAATGAAATGAACATTAACATGAACAGCAACCCTCTTTTTAGAGATATGTATGTGAGAAATCTGTTGCAATCCTTAGAAATATTGTCTTTAGTTTTCTTTGTTTGATTTCAATGGTATCCATTCTTTTATGCCTCACCAACCAATGGGGGGAGTTATATGGAACCCCAGAACTCTGCCTGACAAATTCACTTTTCTAGTTTTTTTCTCTGATGATTACTGGCAGCCAGTGCAAGATTTTTTGTTGCAAGCTAGGCAGAATGCAATTTGTAGAATTAGAGGAAATCGTAAATTAAAAGTAAAGTGGCTTGCCCGTGCTTAGTTGTAAATGGGCGCGCATGTCTTGAGCATGGCATGCTGCCGCTCACGTGAACACACCCATTTTTGAAATAAGATACAATTTGAAAGGTAAACAGAGATCAAAACATGATGACTACCCATTGCGGCAACCGAAAAAATTAATTATGAACAGGAAAGTTCACTTGAGATTACTGTGGAAGTACGTGTTATGGCAAAAAGTGAAAAAAACTGTATCACTGTAGGTGGAGAAGGAGGAGGGGGAGAAGAAGGAGAAAAGGGGCTGAGTTTCCAATACAAGTAAGATTTTGAAAAAATCGAGACATTGGTCAGGGTTATGTAAACATACATACATGAATACAGAATGAAGGGTATCACTTGCATTGCATTGAACGCAAACAGTGATCTTGTCAAAATTTGAGTACAATTATTTTTAAATGTTGAAACATGTAACAATCCTTATTTGTTTTAAATGTGGGTAGGCTTTAAGGTTCAAGCGGGTGCAATGCAAACTATAGATCATAGTTTAGTGTCCTCCTTTTGTTTCTTGGCTGACATAGCATTTTGTCAGAGCAAATATCTTTTACTAGCGGAATGCATTTGTTTTCATTTTTTCTCTAATACGTTTACCTCGACTTTGGAATGCAAATCACCCAATTTTTATGGCCGGAAATGTTCTAAGTTTAGACACTCAACTGGCACCAACTGATAAAATGGTTGACAACACAACCTCGTTTTTTCAGACAAAGTCTTTGGGTTCCCAATAAATGCATTCATATTTGCACTATAAAATGTCATGCTTTATCTCGAGGTAGCAGTGTCATAAATGCATAAATTGTTTATGCATCCTTCACTAGAAATCAATTTTCTGAAGATTCTAAAATATATCGGGAATCAGGAATGAGTTCATAGTGGATTTAAACTACATCTCAACTATATACAGCTATTATTTATTTGTAATCCCGAGCTTGTGTCTGCCAGAGACTTCCCTAGTCAACATACTATAATCTCTGCTTGTTGCAAAGGACATTCAGTAGAAGATTGTTTATTTCTTCGTACACCCAAGGGACTGACGAAATAATTTCGAACAATTGAAGCCATGTAAGGTTTATAAAGATAGAGAATCAGTAAAGACCGTCGATTCATAGAAGGTACATCTGCACTTCTAGCATACTCATAAGGCATCAGCATAAGACACAAACTCACCATAGTGAAGAGAGTCCCAAAACACATATTTGTATTCGTTAGCGCCAGGAGGTGTTGGATGCTTAAATAAAAGTAAACTGAATTCTTCTGTGACATGGGCAACGCCAAAATATTCACAGCCAGCATAATATGCAGCTTTGCGAACGAGTTCATGTTCCACACTGTCAAGATTATTGCTTCTCGCTCTTTCTGCTCCAGTGGTACTTCTGAAGAAACACCTGTTCAATAGTTCACTTTTTCGTCGAGTCATGTTACTAATAGCCTCCATCATTAATGTTGCCTTGTTTTCTTGGAGCCCCCATAAACCTCTGTTATAAAGATGTAATTGGTGTCATCGTGCTGTGCACGGAAAGCACTTCCCTTTGGACCAAAGGCAGTTACTATGTCAGTATAATCCCAATCGAAATCACTTCGATCATTTCGCTCTATATTTCTTTGATATTGTTGTGGGGTGTATCGACAAGTTGCATTCAATGCACAACCGCTAAAATTCCAACCTCTGAACACTTCATTTCCTGACCAGCCATATTCACTGACCAAAGTTAGTTTAGTCCCGCCATCTTCTTTTGAGCTGATGTATTGATAGCCCTCTATAGAATCGACCGCTCGAACAGATTGGGCTTCCATTCTCCCACGAAAGATACTGCCATCAGTGCCACCTCCTATGCTTTGCATAAACTTGGGCCAACCTCCAAGTGCAATCCAGTCTCCCTCCGAACATACATTTGGTTCGTCGCGTTTCGAACACATCTCATTGCCATGCACATCTATTTGGTGGCATGGTTGAAAAGCAGAATGAAATCTCATCGGCCATTTCTTGTGTTCAAGAAAATAGGCGAAGCTCAGAAACTGATATCGCAGTCAGTGAGTCTCCAATAAATAGGAGACTTTTTCCTTTCAAGCACATCCCCGCTTCGTGAGCTGTATACCTTTTCAACTGACAAGTCGTTGGCAATGTCAGTTCTTGAGAACCATCGTGCCTCATCTTCCAAACCACCAGAGTTGATTTGCGTGTCAAACGCCGTCCGCAAAGGAGTGGACGGGCGCTGCATCAACTTCGTCACAGTTGGGAAGGCGATCTTCATTCTCAGGGACAACATTTCTGGTGTCGATTGGGACGAAAGTGCCTTGGGCTTGCGATATCTGGGGTTGAGGAATGGTCGGCGCCGTGTGGCGAAAACTCATCCATAGAGAATTGATGCCAAGGACCAGCACGGCAGTCCAGATATAGTTAACCCGATTGGACGCCAATTTGTGGTACAACGGTCTCATGTCGAGATTATTCTGGCGCCGTCAATAATTTGTTCACTGCAGTGGTGCTTTATCCATTATGTGTCGCCACTCCTTCTGCGGGTTCTGCTTTGAGCGCCGTGTTCCTACACGCAACATCTCCATGGTTGAGAAGAGGCCTGCTTTGGCTAAACGGCGCCATCCACCATCCCTGTTCGATTCCGTCCCGTCAGTTCAGATACCAGATACATTATGTAGAGGGAGCATAGTAGAGGCATGAACGGTATGGTAAGTTTATCAAGATTTTTCAAAATCTTAGTTGTATTGGAAACTGGGCCGCTTTTCTCCTTCTTCTCCTTCAGCGAGACAGTTTTTCACTTTTTGCCATAACAGGTAGTCGCACTGTAATGGACCGTGGGTCATGTAGTATTTTGGGGTACCACCTTCTCTACCAGTAATTTTGCCAAGATTTTTCTCGCGCACCCAAACCTAACTTACGATATTGTACCATCACTCGAGCTCGCACTTCACCTCCTACGTCACCTCCCATCACCACGAACGACTACCACGAAGCACTAACTCGCAGCAACACTCTGGCATCCATGATACTTGATAAAACTAGGTAAAGATTGTTGTAGCACACCAAGAAAAAATGGTAAGATTAATTGATTTATTGGATGGGATTGTACATGAAATTTGCTTGGAACCCCACGTGATCCATGCATCATCTAAAGTTTTGGACACGCATTAGCATGAAACCCTGAACTGATAAATCCAGCTCGCTTGCACACTTTAACTGCTCGTTCATGCCCCCTCTGTCAGTTGCCAAGGACGCCCTATGCAGTGTTTGCTATCTGGTGAACTGCTTCTCACTGTCAGCCCACTCTGGCTGCAGAACAAGTTGCTCGCCTTCCTTCCAAGCGGCAGGCCTTGCGTGATAACCCTTGTCATAAATGTTTGTGAAAGGTACAAGTTTCAAATTAACTAAATCATTCAATGAAAATTGCTTTTGGTTTTGTATATAACCGGCTCTTCTGTTGTAATCTGTGTCACTTACTGCCCCAGTCCACAAACACAATGTTCCAATCCACCCCGCAGAGTTGTGCAAATACGCCTCCCTTGAAACAATTTTGATTGTAATATTTGCTAAATGTGATGCAGTTGCAGTCTGCATCAGAGAAACCAAAGGCAGGGATATTTGTCATGTCCCACATCACCAGGCGCACTCCTTTGTAGTCCTATTCCATTTTGCTCTTCTAATTCACGATCCTCAGCAAAAGAAGCATACGTTGGCCAGGTAGACACAGCATGGTAAAATGGC
>JABMIG010000390.1:0-109118 GCA_013187285.1 Cyclotella cryptica | reverse complement strand
GTTTCTTTACAAGGCAGTTTTACCCCTTTGTTTGCCAGTCAGTAGATGAATGCAAAAATGAAATTCATGCAATTTTGATTGTTTTTCATTTTTTGTCTGTGTGTGATGGAGAGCTATAATAACCCGCCTAAGACTGCTTACAGCTACGAGTGCTATCGTTAGGTGGAGTTCCTATTTTGACCCAACTTCACTGAAATGGTAACTAAATCCCCAACTTTGCCATTGCAGCCACAGTAAGAATTCCATCTAGTTACCAAAAAAATAATGTAAAGATTTTTTCTGACCTGTTCCTTTCAGGGTTGATTTGGTAAACGGTTCTTGTTCTTACAGTTACTAAATCCGCACTTGCGCCGTGTCTGCAGGTTTTTGGATACTAGTTCTGACACTAAGGCTGGAACACTTCCTACAGTAGATGTCCAAACATGCAATTGAAGGGAGAACATCATCAAGTAGCGAAACATTACCTCCTGTTCATCGCACTGGCACACACGATTCTGATTGGGAAGAAGATGCTGACAAGATAGAAAACTCTGGCAATGTTAGGTAAATCCAAGCCATACAGTTCCCCGGATTGTATTGTACCAATCAGGTATTGTATTGTACCGTGCCCTTCCAATAGGCCCATGTGTAAGTGAGTTCTTTTTTAGCAACAGGTGACATATGAATGGAGTTGAGGGAAAAGAGCCTCTGTCATGGCAACTAAATTTAAAATGGCTTATTAATGAAGAATATGGTAGTTGAACTCTGTACTGTAGGTAGCTAGTTTGACGTCCACAAAACAAGTGGTACCTACCTCACTAGTATGAGGATGGGCAATGGTGAAATGAGAGTTGGTTGGCAGACGAAGGAATAGAAATTAAAACTTTTATAGGTATGGTACCAATGAGATGTGCTGTAGTTGCATTTATTGTTCTCTAATTAATTAGCACAACATGTTCCTAACAAGTTACTGATTCCGTTCAAATGCTTTCTTTGGAAAAGTAAGCCATTTTCCAAGTAAGCCGTTTTGAGTGAAATGGCTTACTCTTGAGAAAAATCTTACTTTTGAAAATAAACGCTTTCTGAAGAGCGTTTCTGAAGAGTAAGCCATTTCACGCAAAACAGCTTACTTCAGTAAAGCGGCACTTAGCTTTCTTGTTAAAACTTTATTGATTCTCATGTAATTAGGTTTAATCTTATCAGAAAGGCTCACTTTCAAGACTAAGCCATTTTTAAAATGAGCTGTTTTGGATCGAAACACTCTTGGAAAATGGCTTACTTAAAAGATTAAGCCATTTTCAAAAGTATTGGCTCAAATACAAAAAGCTTCCATATGGGAATCAGTACTTTTGGGACTCCTTCCATTCCTGTATGACGAAAAGAATCTCAACTTCTAAGCCAACTAGAGGTAGGTATGTAGGAACGATACACTCTTATGCCTGATGATACCATTTGGCATACAAGATTCCACAATGTGACTTTAATTACCTCACCGCCCACAACTCTGCTAAGTTTTGGTCTAAGAGATAAAATCATGAAATCTAAGCCAAAATGCTTTGAGGACACATGAGTTTGACAAAAGCTTATTTCCTTAACTCCAATATGTAATGACCGTGTCTGCAGGTGACAATCGTGGATTGTAAGACCCCCTTTCATGTACATTTGTGTTTTCAGCTGATAAACACCCCAAATACTCTAAAACCATCTTGGAAGCTTGCCCTCAAAAGAGTAGAACACACCCATAGGTTTTTCTATTCATAACTCCTTCTAGTTGCTGAGTTAACTCACCACACATCACAACGAGCAAAATAATCAGAAAAGTGGGCGGTGAGTGGTGAATTGAGACCGATTGATAGAAATTCACCGATCGAGAAAATGGCGGAATTGGAGTGAAATACAGTACAAAAATATGACACGTAAATAAACAGTATACATTTATCTCTTCAGGTTTGAGATATTTTGGTCACTTTTGGTCACTTTCTGCAAAATGGTCACTGGATTTATCAGTTTATATGTTATAAAATGCCACCAAATACTATCCTGTTGCAATAAATTTCATTATTCTACTACTACCGACCAAAATCGACCATAAATATAAAATACCTCTCTTCACTGTGCTACAACACGTAGTATAAGACCCTCCAAAAGGTATCTTTGTACATTTGGGGGTCGTATAAAAGTATACTCCGACGGTAACCAAAATGGCAACCGAAAATTTACCTCTCTAGTAGCCATGGCTGTAGGCATGTCTGTGTCCTCACCATCTTGCAGAACCCTTTCTCTACATAACATGCTCAGAAAGCATTAGCTATGGAACACAACCTGCCTTCCATATCCTCACGACGGTTAAATACAAACTCAATGCATCTGAAGATCACCGATTATAAGATAGGATTGTTATTCTTCTTCTGGTAAGGGCTACTAAAAATGAAATCCAGTTCTGAAAACGCCAATAATATCTATCTACAATCAGCGGTTTATTCTGCCATAAAAATTATATTTATTGAGTGATGTATCAGGAAGTATAACGAGGTGAGCTACGCACACAGTCAAGCACTTACCACTCTCCTTTTCCCGTGTGTTTAGTGAAAGCCAACCATCGGAGAAACTCCTACAAAGTTTCTCACATTTTATTTTGTTTTGGCTGTTTGCTAAGTCATGCATTTAAGGGGAGTGTATTACCACAAATGTAGACGATTTCCACTTTCCACTGAAAACAATATATCTGTGATGGCAGAAATACTCACTCTTATGCCTGATGATACCATTTGGTACCATGCAGCATACAAATTCGAAAATGCGACTATAATTACCTCACTGCCCACAACTCCGCTTGGTTTTGGTCTAAGAGATAAAATCATGAAATCTAAGCCAAAATGCTTTGAGTGCACATGAGTTTGACAAAAGCTTATTTCCCTTACTCCAATATGTAATGGCGGCATCTGCACTGTGACAATCGGTGTCTATAACTAACGTATGGAAATCGTATACTCCGACAGTAACCAAAATAATTAGCAACCAAAATTTACCATACCCCATCCTTTTACGGTGCATCTAGTGCACTGTAACTAGCTTTCCCCATCATAATCCTTATGGTGCATCTAGTGCACCATAACTGAACGATCCTACAGCATCCATAGGGATTCAAAAAGACACATTTGCCCATCAGAGGTAATATGGGCTCGGCATCATTATTTTGCTAGAAATGCATAAGCCTAAGTTTTAGACAATTAAGATGGGAATGTTAGGCATATATTATTACAAAAAGTTGTACCAGACAGCTAGGAATATCTAAAAACTCCGTCAGTGTGGGGTACTTGCTGGGATTTCTCGTTCTAAAATAAAAATTTGAAATGAACTCTTTCTCAAAAATGGTTGGTGGTTTCCCTTTAACATAGGTAGGCATAGTACAAAAGTTATGGTGCATCTAATGCACCATAAGAGATTTCAGTGATTTGGTCAACATGTGTTGTGCATCTAGTGCACTGCAACAGGGGGTGGGAATATGGTACTGAGAGAGCCATGGCTGAAACCAGTCTATGCCCCACCCCAGATTCGGTGGCATAATTTTTGCTGTGGAATATGGAATCTCACATGCAATAAGTTTTATGCAATGCAGTTTTACACAACATATCACTTTTCACAATCAAAGGGTTCTGATGAAAAGGTGGTCATGGGTCTGCCTAAGTCCAAATCATTCCGCCTCCCGACCGCCAAATTCTTCCTAATCTCTTTCTAGGCGGCTTTATCGTTGTCGTCTTGATATTGTTGTTTCAGTTGAACAGACGGAACTGCAAACGTGCAACCAACCGGTCCCCATGCCATATGGCATGAATCCACGTGGATTGTAACCTACAGGAAGATCATCTCCCCTTTCAAGTTGGTCCTCTTCCCATGCAGAGCAAATGAACAGTCCACCCTCATCATCAATATCTTCAATATTGTTTCCTTGAGTTCACATCACCATTGTCCTCCACGGAATCAGAATCAGGATGAAGCAAGGCACCCAAAGCCTGATTGTCAACACCAACAGAGCTACCGCGTTGATGGCAACTAGGAGAAGGATTGCTATTGCCCTCACAATCTACTACTGATTCTTCATTAGCCTCACTGCCCCCTGAGCCCATTGGTGCATCACAAAGTGCTTTGCTCTGTGCCCGTTGGCTAGGTTTGCATTGTTCCCAAAGAAAAGTTGTCAATTGTACATTGAAACAATATGAACATTACCAAATCAGAATGCCGGTTCATACCAGAGCAGAACACATAAACACCATCAACTTTGGTGATAATGTTGGCTTTGACTGCATGTGATGAGTGACAACTTCTTTTTCAGCCAAGGTTTTTGTCAAATTCCAGAGTGTGCTGCCAGATGAGCACATCCATTTTGCTGTTTGATGTAGCTAACTGGCGTTGGTTGATGTGTACATCAGGCAGGTGAGTTGAAGTCTTGCGATAAGACTGGTTTTAGATGGAGTAATGGCCTGTCAATGGATGAATCAACACCCCCTGATTCCCAGAATGGGATGAAGGTGCCGCACCCTGAGGAATTGGTCGTATGCTGCCATGTTGTCATCCCCACCTGATGTATTAGCGGCCATATCAGAGCAGTATGCGACAGGGGAGGAGCGTTGCTTAGTCCCAGAGTTGGGGTTGACAAATCTATGGAACATCTTGAACATGTAGTTGTACTGCTGCTCCTCCATCATTCCAGCACTGTTACTCCTCATTTTGGAGAATAGCCAGATGGCTGTGGAAGCCTGCAACTCTTTAACTTGCTTTGCTGGGAGCATCGCAATGGTGTTTGCACTGCCCCAATTTCTTTTTTTGGGTGGCTGGCAACTTTGTGCGATTGTCCTCGCAAAGTGCAGGTGTTGCGAGAGAAAGATCGTCGCGGTCTGCTATTAAATACATTATGTTGGAAATACATGCAAAAATCATGCACTTCTCTGCTTCTCAGCGCAGAGAGTTTGGGTAAGGTTCGGGTATGTGTACGTGATCTGTAAGGACGTACTACACAAATAGGCACCCAGGTACGGGATTGCAAAAAATGAGCTAAACTTAGGGTACAGGTACCGGTGACTGTAAGGTTGGGCCTCAACAGGAAAAATCTGCACCGCAACTTTTGGGATCTTGAATCTTGGTAGGAACAAAACTCAAATGCATCTCACTGGGAACAAAAAAGTAGTTTTTCATCAAATATGGAAAAAAAATCCATTTTTTGATATGAAAAGGAACAATATGAATATTTTCTATGCCTCAAGGAACAAGCTTACATCTTTCTATCACACATGAAACAATTTAATACAGTGCTGAGATCATGAATAGTGCTGTTCCCACTGAGATGTTGCTCTGGGAATGTTCCTACTGAGATTTTTGTTCTGGAAAGAATCCTACTGGGATTTTGGTTCCAGGAAGAATCCTACTGGGATTTTGGTTCCAGGAAGAATCCTACTGAGATATTGTTCCATGGACAATTTCCTACAGAGATTGTTTTAGATGAGGGTCATTAGACGTTTCTGCTGTGATTTTTCAAGTACAGGAACTATGTCTCCAGTTCCAAATGAGATATTTTTTGACACATTTGACGTGAATCACTACTTTCCCGCATCTCCCTGGTCTGACGAATGGAATCTCCCTGCAAATAGTCATGACATGTTTTATTACACAGACATCACTTTTCACGATCACATAGGTTCTGCTGAAAACCACATGTAAACGGGTCATTTGTCAGTTTGAGATAACTTGGGTGAGTTGTTATCATGATCTGCTCCCGGTACAGTATTGTCGATGAGGTACTTCCATGGTGTGGAATTGTTCACCGCGTGATTTAATAGAGATGTGTCCCTAGTGTTGTCTCGATTTTTTACTTCATCAAACATATAGGCGGCCTATAATTTCTCCGAGTGCCGTAAGTCCTTAATTACACCGAGAACTCGTAATCATTGACCCCCTGTAGATTCTTGTGTGCTCAGGTCTTCTAATGCACTTAGAGGGCAATACAATGGTAACATAGTTGCTGTAGAAAGTCTCTTATTAATTTACAATTTAATAATGTACTCGTGAAATAAGACATAATTTGTCCGCGACGAAACAGGTGTTACTCGAAGTCACGACCGGACGCAGCTATTAACTTAACTTCTTCCGTTGAGAATCGTGCAAATCGAACAGAGCCATACATACCACAGGGCGAGAGGGGCGTGAGTACCGTACATTTTTATTGATCGGTGGCGTTTCAGGACAGCTGGCTCATAGAAAGCTCACAGGAATTCAAGTTGACACCTCAAGCGCTCTCCAGCGAAGAACGCGACCACAAAAGCTGAACACACGAAGCCGAAGCAATTAGCAATTCATAAATCTTTTTTCCCATAGAACGTCCATTTCCATTTCCCTAGCCGGAGACGCTAAATTTCATCTTGGGTCTCCTCTCGCAGATTTCCTTGCTGCTTCATGCCCCTTGTCAATAGCGCGCAGTAGTTAATCTTCCTCCGTCGTTGCCCTCTTCAAACAGTTCGCAGTTAAACAACTTCAATAAACATGTCATCCAATCGGACAATCGATCCAAATGACCTTTATCGCCTGCTCTCCCAGTATCAGCAACACGCTTCAAGCTCGGCGCAACGTTTCCAGACTGTGAGTGGCGTACTTCCTGCCCCCGCCGCTGTGGCGCCGACGCCGCCAGCAGTCATGCAGCTTCTTGCTTCTTTAGTTGCCGGCCATCAACAGCAGTCATTAGGAGGTGGTCCCGACACTAACAGCACTGGCGGGTCAGGAAATTCAGCGCACGGCCCCTCCGCCTTTCAGGCTCAAATGAGACCGCAATATCAGCTCGATATTCGTCGACCGTCCTCTGCTCCCAACGTAAATGGAGGTGACATGGGCCAGCAGATACTCGCCTCAGCACAGTTGCTGTCAGCCTTGAATCCCGACCTCGCTGCAACTGCGATTGCAAATGCCTTCAACTTGAATCCTCAACAACCAGTTCATCAACAGCCGCCCCAGCAGCAGCAACAGCAGCAACGCCAGCCAAATGTGAGTTTTGAACGGTAGGATTGAAAGTTGAAATCGATTTCAAGGCTTTACCGCCCTCATGTGTTGCTTATCACCTATCAATTCAAGAGTATTCTTGAGTCTTTATGCCAACACTTGCAGCATCACACCAACATTCCATCCTCTTCGCCTACCACGGCCAAGCTCAATCTTTGTTTCCAATCTGAAAGTGCCACAATGGCACCAGCGTCAAGTGCCAAGATTCTTGATGTAAATCAAATGCATGCTACACCGTCAGATATTGGCACCCCAGATACAAGAAACACCATCAAAAACACCACTGCTTTGCCAATCAGTCTTCATTGTTTGGATCAAAACATTCCATCTCAGGTAGCTGCTGCTTCTTGCTCAAATGCTTGTCCTCCCAGTAATCTGTTAGCAAAGAACTGGACGTTGGAACAGCTCGGTACGTCCGCCTAATAATGCTCGTTTCCGTAGGTTGAAGCTATTGTCCAACACTATGAACCTCTTCCGTTCTTAACCAGAAGCTTATGCCAAACAACTTCAAGACTCGCATCAGCCTATTCCACAATCCATCGCCATCCTCCTTGCCAGTGCCAGACGTAGGGAAGAAAAGCATAATGCCAAGAAGCTTGCCAACCGCAAATCGGCATTTTCTTCTCGTATTCGCAAGAAGGCCAGGATCGATGCTATGGCTGAAGAAAACGTTCGGCTAAAACGGGAGGCTAATATTTTGTCATTTCTTCCTGATCCAGTAAGTTTGAATAAACTTCGGCTCCACTGCTTTTCATCAATTAGAGTCACAGCACTCATTTTCATGAATGAATTATAGGTTTTAGCCATTGGCATCGGTGGCGAGATCACGTTTTGTAGCACGCAGATGGAAAGAGTCTCACAACACAAGGCTTCGGACTTGATAGGTGAAAATGTTGAGAAAGTTATTGCGCCTGCTACATGGGGCGAACTTCAAAGAATGATAAAACATGTGGTCACTGCCAGAGATGAAGATGTTCATCCGAAAGAGGAAGACATTGCAAGAGTGACCAATGCCACGAAAGAGGATGGCTTGAATGAAGGAAATAGCTGGGGTTACTCCACCAGGGGCAACCATTCAGCCGTATCTATGGAATCCTCTGAACATTCGTTTCCAATGAATGAGGTTGCAGTTGATTCTAGCGGGAAGGTTTCTGATCCGTCGGGCTATTATTTGAAGAAGGCGCCAAGCAAGGAATTCGTTACGCAAGCTTTCTCAGTCAACAATAACTATCGCAAGACCCACATTGAAGATGAGGACATTCTGAAAACATCCACCAAAATGTCACATCAAGACTATGGGCTGCAATCGCGTCTCAATCACAAGCGTGTATTGGAAACTAGTCGCTCGTTGTCGTCGTTGACTGAGAGGGAAGGGTATAAATCATCATTGAGCACTGATTCATCGTTGAGCAAGACCAAGGGCAGGCCCAGTGAGAGTAACTTGTCAGAAGACTCAGGATACATTGAATTGCATAACAGCCAAGAGTCAAACAAAAGTTCGTCATATTCATGTGGTGACACTGACGAAGATGGTGCCAACCCCCCAAACGAAGGTAAGTGGGTTGCTTGAATGTTTTTCTTAGTTTCGATTGACTTTGCCACTTATGACGAAAATTGATGAATTTCTCTCGACAGTCAACAGAACACCTCCACTTGCACCAGCATGCATTGTTTGCCTTATTCGTGATGACCTGAGCACACTATGGTGCGAAGTGACGTCTTCGATCCACACAGTACACATATCCAACGGTGATTGTGATCCTGCTATGCTGGGTCGGAAGCACGGGGCGCCAAAGGAACGCCAAAAGTCGTCTGATGACACCTCAAGTTTCAAGAAAGGAACAGCTACTTCAGAGAAACCCGAAGTAGAAATGAAAGAGCTACTGCTCTGCTTCCGTCCCATCCTGGAAGGATCAAAGGTTGACTTAGGACTCAGGAAAAAAGTAGTTAGCAAGAGCCCGGAAGAATCCTATGGTCCCAGGTTGTCAGAGGCTGATAAGCGACACAACTCCGCTTGGAGCTGTTCTTTAAAGAAGCGTAGGCTGCCAAAGAAGCGACAGTTCACAACGGATGAAGAATTTCAAAATGGGCAATGATTAATGTGTCACTCAAATTCAAGCCTGGTGACTTTGAAAAGAACTGCAATCACAAATATAGAATTAAAAAATATATTGTTTTCTCACTTGCACCATCAATCTTGATAAATAATATTGCCCAGGCATTTATCTCGATGAAATGCGACCTCTATTAGTGTTCTTTGCTGCATCATGTTTCTATGTTGTTATGATAGAACAACGAAAATCCGTTTTTACAATTGTTCCATTATTCTAGCAAACAAAATCTCTTTCGAATCTTACTTGTCAAGAGGTTAAAAATTTCGTTTGGGGGACTGGGACATGGACTTGAGGGACTCCAGAGGGCCAAAAGGTTTTTAATATATGAGAGAAACTATCTCTCTGAGGGAATGATCAGACAATGGCCAACTTACTTATACACATGATGATTATATTCTGGTTGTATGTCTTCTACAAGGGTCCTAAACCTAAAGAACCTTGTATTCTGTCCTTAGTTGGTATGATGGACTAAGCATAATCCTGATGTATGAATATGATATGGCTCTTTATTATCTTGTCAGAATTCTTGAAGTTCCGGTTGACCAAATTGTGATGATGCATTGGTCATAGAGTCATGATGCCCTGGACTTGTCTAAAAGTACTGGGAGTGGAATGTATCGTAGGTCTGTACATCAAGGATATCAGGCTACTTATTTAATGGACCATGGCCTTTGTTGCTTGCCCTCACAAGTTGAGAATTATGATGTAATGACAATGGTGTGAACTATGACAAGTAATGAAGCCTAAATCTTTGGTGGAGCGACACTGAAGGATGTTGTATTAGTATATTCTTAGAATAGGGGGATGGTATCCTAATATTTAATCATTCCTACTTTGATCTCCATTGAACCCTTCTTGTCCCACTTGTATGAACTGATGTGACAGTTGATACTGACTTTCTGATTTGCAGAGAATACCATCTTCCCCAGTAGTACCTTTATCACCAATTATGTAGTCCTGTTTTGTGTGGATGTTGGTTTGGCACTGTCTATGTTCTCCAAATTCATTCCAGTCAGCAAAGAAGGGGTATCAAACCATGTGTTCTGACATAAGATAGCTACACATGGGGAGGTTTAAGCACTGTGTGGTATGCAGAGCAAATGGTCCATTTTACATTTGTTAGGAGTGTGCCTACTATGTCACTGGAAGTTACTGAATCAGTCATTCATCACTATGATCACCCACTACACTACGATGCTTGCTTGTGGGTTCCTGATATGTCTTGGTTAATGCTGTATGCCATTTGTGTCACAAAATGCTACAAAGCAAACTTTCAATTCACTTCCATTGTCACAAGATGACTTGTTGACAAGGTGGGTACCAACAAAATCAGACCTTTGATACTAAGGTAGTAGTCATTACAGAGAATTTGTCAAATAAAGGCACCTTAGTAGTGTTCTGATCAAAGTGTCCTTGCACCCCAGTGTACATATAGGAGTGGCAAAGTTTGAACCGCCAGCAATTCTACAGTTTCAAGCCAATTAGTTGCTGGGTCAAACATAGATAGACACATTTAGTCAACTTTGCCCTCTCTATTTATTTTCGATCACTGCAAACGAAAAACAATGGTAAACTTCTAGTACACTCTCAAAACATCAGAGTGTACAGGAAGGTTAACGGAAGTTCCAAGAGTGTAGGGGTAGGTTACAGGGTTTTTTACACATTGTTCAAGCCACAAATACATTTCTCATGCTAAACTTTGAAGCAAAATAAATCCTCCAAGTGTTCATGTGGTTCATGATGGACATTTTGCGAATCACGAGTTACAAACAGGAAGATCACCCGTTGGGTCTAGTTTTGGTGTCCATTCTAGGCTTGATCTTTGAATTTTTTTGGTGAAGGATTGTTGGTCCTATTTTTATTTTCGAATTGGTTAGTTTTATATATGTTCTGCCATTTTTTAAACACCCTCCATATAGGAATTAAATATGAATGTTGAGAATTCCTGTCCCACAAATACGTTCACTGGCTAGGTTAGGACCATACTCTGCCAAATCTATCAAAAACCCTTCAAATAGGAAAGTACAAATGTTGAGAATTTTTGGACCAGATGTAGGCCTTCACTAGCTAGGCCTATGTATACTACACTTGATACTGGGCCAAAAAATAAGAACACAAGAATTTCACAACTCTAAATACTACTTATATACCTACATTATAGTATGGTACAATATCGTACCATACCTTCAACACAGGTGCTTGCACCAGCAGCAGCAGCTAAGGATGGGGTGCACTCTCACTTCTATCCCATCACTTCCATTTTTTCAATCACATTGATACCCCACCATCCCACCATGGGAACAGCCGAAACTCATTCCACAGACTGAGTTTGGGATCCTGCCTGGCACCGCCATGTAGCCAACAAGAATTGGCAGAGGCTGCTCAATTTCTAAAGGGAGTTCTAATGAACTCGTCCTTTTTTCCATTATTCAACTCAGTGCACATCATTTTTTTCGAATTAAGTATTTACAGGCGTACCATGGGAATGGCCAAAACTCAGCCCACGCACTGAGTTAACCCTCCCGCCTGGCACTGCCGTGTAGCCAAGAACAATTGGCAGCAGCGTGTCAATTTTAAAGGTGAGTTATGATGTACTCACCCTTTTTTCATTATTATACTCACCAAAAGTTGATTTTTCAAGTAAATATTTACAGGCCTACTGTCGTAATGGCCGGAACTCAGCCCACAGACTGAGTTAGCCCTCCCGCATGTCACTGCTGAGTTGCCAAGAACAATTGGCAGCAGCGGATATAATTTTGGCATAACACAACCCTTCTAAACTATATTTTACACAGCACATGTCAGGCTTTTCAATTCATTTTCTTCAGGCCTACTGGCGAAATGGCCGAACCTCAGCCTATAGACTGAGTTAGCCCTTCCACCTGGCACTGCCATGTAGCCAAGACTACTTGGCAGTGGCGTGTCAATTTTGAAGGTCATTTCTGATGAAATCACATGTTTTACAAATGTTTTTACCACATCTCATTTTCAATTGAATACTTATACAGGCTTACTGCAGGAACTGCCAAAACTCAGCCTTCAGACTGAGTTCACACTTTCGGCTGGCACCGCCGTGTAGCCAAGACTAGTTGGCAGCGACTGGTATAATTTTGGGGTGAGTTAAGATGAGCTCAACCTGTGTTACAAATATTTTAATTCCGCTAATTTTCAATTAAATAGTTAATTTTGTTCTATCTTAAAGGCCAAAGCTCAGCCCTGAGACTGAGTTTTGCCTCCCGCTCACTTCACTGCCTGCAAGTGTAAGTTCTTCTTTGTGTGTTTTAATTATTTTCAACTGAATTCCAATTAACTTCTTTTAATTGCCATTCAATAGCATGTTGTTGGTTTGCATGAAACATCAAGTCTTAGTGTTGGTGAGGATAGTCTGCAGGAGCATTTTTAGTTTGGGGCTGAAATTTGGGACAATGTGGCATTAAGGCTCATTCTTTGGGAGGATGAGGGGGCGGGCCCAGAATTTATTAGGATGTAGTATGTCAAATTATACTAGTAGAGATACTCTGCCCAATCTTACACTATACTGTAGTCTAACAGTATATACCAGACCCAGTAGCCCTCCCGTGCACTCCAGTAACCCTCTGGTACACCTCCGGTTACCTTCCCGTACACTCCGGTAACCCTCTGGTACACTTCCGGTTATCCTCCCGTACACTTCTGGTATGCCACTTGTTAACATTTTTTTAGCTACTAAGTAATGCAGTTAAAGCCACTATTTAGATTGATATCGATTCTAAGACTTACTGAGAAGTCTATTATCCTGTCAAAAAATACCAATTCCTATCGTAGGTAGAAAGAAATCCGAAGACTGGTTTACGACTGGAATTTCCAGTAACCCACCATAGAATCTGGTAACCCTCCGGTACACTAGTGTACCGGAGTGTTACGGAAGTGTACAGGAAGTTGGCCGTAATATACCATTCTGGGGGGGGGGTCCAGTAACCTCCCTGTACATCTTCTTTGTGTTTTTAATTGTCTTTAAACTGAATTCCAATTAACTTCATTTTATTGCCATTACCTTTCAATAGCATGTTGTTTGTATGCACAAAAATCAAGTCATAGTGTTGGTGTGGATGGTCCACAGGAGCATTTTTTAGTTTGGGGCTGAAATTTGGGACGATCTGGTATTAAATAGCTCAATCTTTGGGAGGGTGAAGGGGCGGGCCCAGAATTTATTAGGAAGTAGAATAATTAATTATACTAGTAGAGATACTCCACCCAATCTTACACTATACGGTAGTCTTCTATTTACCAGACCGGGTAGCCCTCCAGTACACTCTGGTAACCCTCTGGTAGACTTCAGGTTACCCTCCCGCTATGTTGGGTTTGTCGGGGACACGACATGTCTTCGGAGGCTCTCAAAAGAAAGTCTTTTCTCACGTCATATGACACGAGTGACATGTCGCAAGATGTCACCGAGACATGTCGCGACATTAGGGGTTTACAAGATGGCCCAAAGAAAGTCGCCGTGTCGCGACATTTCGAAGATGGCGACATGTCCTCACCTAGTAGTACTTATTAGTAGTAATTGTTAGTAGCAATACTAGGTGGTAGGTGTCTTAACAACATTAATGAATTGCTTTTACAATAACCAACTTGGAAAGTGATCTGAGCACTAATTTTGCACCACAATTAGCTCATGATGCACTAATTCAATAAAGCTAATTATTATAAAATAAAATACAATATCAAAATTAACATTTCAATGTCATACAATTATTTATTTATTTATTCATTTGTTCACAAAAAAGAGAACTGAAAAGTAGGCTACTTTGGAGGACTTTGCACCATTAAGAGTCTAATAGGATTAAGATATCCCAGGTTGGGCAGAGAGGGACGCATGAAGGGGTCAGAGAGAAAAAATGTCGAAACAAAAAAACAACATCGAATCGCACCTTGCCAGTTTGACTGACGGCTCGCTTGGAGTGCTGCCTAGTGGTAGCTGGTGGCAGCTCGTCCAAATCCCCACTGTGGGTCAAGATATCCCAGTTCGCGCTGAGGTCGGGCCAGGAGGGACTTAACAATTTAATTGTAAAAAATTAGTTACTGTGCATGCAAGAACTGTGAAAGCAAAAAACAAAAGGTTTTCTCACCTCGCAAGTTGGATGCTTTGCAGGCTAGCGGGTGATGGAAGCGGCACGGCCTAATTCCCTCTGCCACTTGAGATGAAGATATCCCAGGTCGGGCTGGGAGGCACGTAACTTCTTAATTGAAAAAATGAGTGTATGTGTCAATTGTCACAACAAAAACCAAATTGAATCTCACCTTGTGAGTTGGACTGGCGGCTTGCTTTGGTAGCTGCCTAGTGGTCGCTGGTGGCGGCGTGGCCAAATTTCCACTGTGGGTCGAGATATCCCAGGTGGGGCTGGGAGGAAAGTAACTTTTTAATTGGAAAACTGCGTGGATGTGTCAGGGTGAAAAATGTCTATACAAAAAACAAGTTAAATCTCACCTTGGGTTGTGGACTGGCGGCTTGCTTTGGGTGCTGCCTAGTGGTCGCTGGCGGCGCCGCGCCAAATTCCCACTGTGGGCTGAGATATCCCAGGGCGGGCTCGAGGGGCGTAACTTTTCAATTGAAAAATTGCGTGGATGTGTCAGTGCGAAAAATTGTCGAAACAAAAACCACATTGATTCTCACCTCGCGAGTTTGTTTTCCAGCAAGCTATGGTTGCTGGCTAGTGGCCGCTGGTGGCGGCGCCTCAAATTTGAACTGTGGGCTGAGATATCCCAGGGCGGGCTCAGAGGGGCGTAACTTTTTAATTGAAAAAATGGTAGTATGTGTGTGTGCGAAAAATTGACAAAACAAAAAAACCAAAGGGATTCTCACCTTGCTAGTTGGATGGTCGGCTAGCTGTTGTTGCTAGCTAGTCGGCGCTGAAGGCGGCGCGGCCTAATTCGCCATGTGGGCTGAGATATCCCAGTGCGGGTTGGTGGCACGTAACAATTTAATTGAAAAAAATGTTAGTATGAGGGTGTGCGAAAAATTGACGAAACACAAAAACCAGATGGATTCTCACCTTGCCGGTGGGATAGTCGGCTAGCTGTTGTTGCTAGCTAGTTGGCGCTGAGGTCGGCGCGGCCGAATTCACTCTGTGGGCTGAGATATCCCAGTGCGGGTTGGTGGCAAGTAACAATTTTATTGAAAAAAATGCGTGTGGTGTCAGAGCGAAAAATTGACGAAACAAAAAAACTACATGGATTCTCACCTTGGCGGTTGGATGGTCGGCTAGCTGTTGTTGCTAGCTAGTCGGCGCTGAAGGCGGCGGGCCTAATTCGCACTGTGGGCTGAGATATCCCAGTGCGGGTTGGGAGGCATGTATCAGTGTAATTGAAACAATTAATTAGTGTAAAACGCGCCATAAGCCAAATCAAATAGTAAAAATAGTGCTCTCACCTCGCGAGTTATACCTGTTGAAAGAGTTCGCTGCGGGCTACGGACTGTTGGCGATGGCACAGTCTAATGCCTTCTATGGCCGGAGATATCTGCGGTCATGGTGAGGAGGATGGAACTATTTAATTGGAAAGCTTGTTGTTCCCCGATTATGAAGTTCAGGCTGTTGTGCCTGTTGTGCATAATAATATAGGAAACAGAACTGGTCTGTATCCTATGTACTTCTCACATAGCGGTGATGTAACAGACAGACTGGAAAAGACATGTGACTCACCCAAATGACACGTGACTGGGTGAGATTAGAGCTAAAAATGTCGCCGACATATAGGATGTCACCCAGATTTGGTGACATTGTCTTGTCACGGTGACATTATGCTGACATGTCCCCGACAAACCCAACATAGCCCTCCCGTACATTCCTGTGTACCTCTGGTACACTTCCAGTTATCCTCCCATACACTTCTGGTAACTCACCTGTACACTTCTGGTATGCCACCGGTAATCATTTTTTTGCTACTAAGTAATGCAATTATAGCCACTACTTAGATTGATATCGATTCTATGACTTACTGAGAAGTCTGTTTTCCTGTAAAAAAATACCAATTCCTATCTTACATAGAAATATATCTGAAGACTGGTTTGGGTCTCAAACTTCCAATAACCCACCGTTAGACTTCGGTAACCCTCCGGTACACTAGTATACCAATTGGTTACAGAATTGTACAGGGAGGTTACCGGAAGATACCATTCCAGGGGGGCTCCGGTAACCTGCCTGTACACTCAAGTGTAAAAGGAGGTTACTGGTGTTTTCCATATCCAGTGGTCCATTCAGGATGCACTGGCCAATGAGGTCAACAGAAAGTGCATCCAAAGGATTTCTAATAGCAAGCTTGGTATTGGTCGTTATTTTGCCATACGTCAGCAAGTCCTTTTTTACTTTGTATTTATGATAGCCCTTTGTGTGTTTTTGATAGTAGTAGTATAACTTACCAGTTTGTTGTGACACGGAAGGTCTTCACAATGTATTTTCCCCCTGAGTGTATGTAGTTGTGGTGCCAGCATATTGCTTTATTCTGGAGAGCTGGGAGGTGCGATGAGATTGCCCTTACACAGGACATCAATGATTTTAATGAGCTGTGGTTTGTCTCTGCTGTGCCCCCACTATTTCCCTGACTGTTACAAAATAGATGACATTATCCTTAGTGTGAGCTATGGTTCTGTGTGCGACATGTAACGCTGACCTGAGCCGGTCATTGCAAAAATGTAGTAAGCGCAAATTTTATAGGTCGTTTCAATAGGTGTTGAATGGGGGGCAGTTATATGGAACCCCGTGACTTCATCAGACGAAACAACCTAGTTTTGTCAGACAAAGCATTTTTGTCAGTTAGGTGTCCAACTGACACCACTTTCAAGAAAAGGTATCCACTAGATTTAAAAACAAATTCAAATTTTACCAGGCAAAAACACATTTCGTCATACAAAATCACCAACAAGTCTTAGAGAAATAAAAAATAATTCACATGCTTTTTCTAGTGATTGACATTTTGTAAGACACAATTGACCAAACCAAAAAGGGAATCAAGCTGGTTCAGAGGTTGATCCGTGATAATGTTTACCACATAACCTAAGCACAGCTGCAACATAACAGATTATATATATATATATATATGTCGGATCCCATTTTGAAAACCATCCATTATCGATAATGGACGATCCAGCATCGATAATGGGACGCGCGGTTCCAGTATTGATGCCGGGGCCCGTTACCTGCCCCTTCTTTCTATATCGGGATGCCAATTCTGATTCTGGATGCCCGGTATCTATACTGGCATTTTTTGCTGCGTAGCCCATTTTGATATTATTCCCATATTGATATTATTCCCATATTGATAATTTCAGCACTTTAGAACGGCCCTTGCGATTCCAGTATCGATAATGGAGACATTAGTATGCCATTGTCATTTTTTTTACAGTGTGCGTTGGATGCGTTGTGTTGTGTCCCCAAAAAAAGAACATGCCCTACCCATTCCTAAACGTCACAAGATCGCGATCCCCATATTGAAAATGCCCTACTTTTACGGGCCCCGGCATCAATACTGGAACCGCGCGTCCCATTATCGATGCTGGATTGTCCATTATCTATAATGGATGGTTTTCTAAACGGGATCCAACATATATATATATATACTGAATTGTAATTTGTAAGTTTACTTAAAACGATCTCCGGTCCGATTGGAAGCAAAATGGTATACCTTTTATCTTATATTCACGTCTGTAAGTCACCACACAAAAAAGGGAATCGAACACTGGATCAGAGGTTGATCAGCGATACGTTTACGGTATAACCTAGCTGCAACACAACAGATTTTTATATAATATATACTGAATTGTAATTCGTAAGTTTACTTAAAATGATCTCCGGTCCGTGTGGAAGCAAAATGGGATACCTTTTATCTTATATTCACGTCTGTATTTGAACATACCCCCGATCTGTTTCGTGAGACGAAACCAAATTAATTCGGTGTTTTGTCTGACGCAGTCACAGGGTTCCATATAACTGCCCCTTTTATGAGCTCATTTTGGTACAATATGAAGATGGAAGGGCAGTGGAACTACAATTCCATCCATTGCGATGAAAATGAACATTGTGTAGAACCTACACAATGTTGGTATGTTTATACCCCTTTTCAAGGGTGTTCCCTTGTTGGACTTCTGTGTTGGGGAGTCCATGCCTCTGGGAGTGGGGCAGTGGACTCCTGTGTTGGGGAGTCCATGCCTTTTGGATCCAGGGCAGTGAAGCTCTCTTCCTGGGGAGTCTATGCCACTTGGTATTTTTCCTTTCTAATTTAGGTGAATGATCCTTTTAATTTTTAGCACCTAGGGGTACTAAATAAGATAGATTCTTGGCCCATGTCACTCGCCCCCACAAATGGAGTGTCAAACTAAGTGGTTTTAGGTCAAAAAAGGTTCTCATGAGAGGAACTATAACAAACAAAAGAGTTTGTGAAAAATATATAACGAGGATAAGTGTTGATTGAAGAGGGAGAGGCCGTTTTTGTCCTTTGAGAGCTGACATTACTAATGTTTTTAAGTTTGGTTGTTAAAAAAGGGTGTAACTCTTCATATATTCCGATTTTGTTCCACGCTGAATCCTGATGGCGCCATACATATGAACTGATGTTATGGTCCAAGGATCACTTTCATACCTACTTTCACCTTTGCAGAGTACAGAGTATAACATCTTTAATAAGAAGTACTTGATCACCAATTTTATAGTCCCAATCACGACGTGAGCGATTTTACCCTTCTGTGTTTTGGTCTGTTTGGTGTTGCCTATATTCTCCAATTTTATTCCAGTCCACCAGGAATGGAATGTTGAACAACATGTCCCCACCAAAGATGGCTGCACATTGGGAGGCTTTAAGTACTCTGTGGTAAGTCGAGCAAATGGCCCAAGCAACGTTCAAAACAAACATATCTATATTGCTTGGCTCTACTGAAGGGGCCATGTCTATTTCAGCAGTTTGGAGCATCGATGAAATCACTTGATGTACTTGTTCTAGAATAGCATTTGCTTGAGGATTCTTGACACTGATAGGCTTACTTGTGATCCCAAATCATTCACATAGGGCTTTGAAGTGAAGTTTGAATTTGCTTCCATTGTCATAAATTATGTATTGACAATGCGGATACCTACTAAATCAGGTCTTGTTCATTAAGTTGCTGATCATTGCTGATGACCTATCAAAGTATGCTAACTTAGGTTCCTCCTAGGGTTCCTCATGGGTCTTTTTGCCCTTACGCCCTTTTGTATCCAGGGGAATAATAGCCTCAGTGATTACCGGCAGTTCAACTATTTCAAACCAACTGGAAGCTGGGTCAATCATAGTCAGGCAAATGAACTCAATTACTGTCCCATCTTTACCTTTGATTGTATACGGGCCTATAAGGTCCACACATAGCTCACACATAGTACTTCCCAAGGGTTTGCTATGGCAATTTTAGTAGGGAGTTTCCCATACTTATGCTTATGCCTCTTGTTGACTTAGCATGCATGACAGTTTTTGACATATTTACGGACAGTATTTTGCATGCCTTTCCAGTATATTGCAGCACAAAGGATTTCTTTGAGTCTAGTGTGTCCAGGGTGCTTTAGATAGTGGTGGCACCAACTAACTGCACGGTGTTGAAGATCTTTTGGAATGGCCATCTTTTCATCCTTGCATAGGACTTCTGTACTCTCAACCAATTGTGTTGAGTATTGATCTTTAAGCTTCTTCAAGCTGTCATCAAGTTTTTGTGCTTGGGCAATATCTCGTACTGTTAACGGGTAGATTACATCTTCTTTGCTGTTGCTTGCAAATGCCAGATTCATTTCCTCTTGGTATGCAGAGTTGTCTATGGCACTCCCTTGTTGTATGGTGAATGACACCAGCACTTTGTAAATATCATCCAGTTCTCATGCTCACTTGGAATCGGTCCAATGTCTAAGCGAGAGATGGCATTGGCAACAGTGTTATTGTGCCTTTAATGTAAACAATTTTGGGACCAAATTCCTTGCTAAGTTTTGAATTCCGATTTTTGGTCACTATCCAAAAAGTCCGGAATCAGAACTAAGTTCTGGTTACTGACTAGAATTCCGAGACCCATAACCAGAATCAAAAAAATCCCTTACCTAGGTACTATCTAGGTGACATCACATTACTGTGACACCTAGTTCTTGACTGGGGCAGTAATATTACTGCTTCCATGGCAGTAAGCAGAATTCCGACAGTAATCTCTAAGTAATTAAATTTATCATACAGTCTTGCCAAATTTCCTAGTCCAGAACAGTAATTTTACTGCAGTTCTCGTAATATTCCAGCAATTCTACAGTAATATTCAAGTTCTTTCAGTAATCTAATTCATTTTACTGACACAAACCAAGAGTTAGTCTGTGCTAGATTTTAATTAGATCAAAAGGAAGACATGGCAAAATCAGATGGAGAGGATGGTATCAAACGTAACACAAAAAATCTCACCATTGCCAGCTTAAACAGCACTTTGTGAGCTGGGGATTGGGGATGGCGACAGTTGCTGGCAATGCTGTAGACAGAATTTACATTCAGTTGAAAATGGCATAGTGAGAATAATTAACAATAGTGGGGGATCAAAATAAGAAGACAACACCCTACATTGCTGCCTTACCTATGAGACTCATGAGCAGGGGATGGCAGTGGTGGTCACTTTTCCTCTTTGTGGACTGGGTGAGGGCTGGCAATGCCGTTACAAGGCAATTTGAAAAAGACATCATTAGAATAATTGTAAATAGGAGGGGGCAATGTAAAAAGACAACACTCACCGTTGCTTGTCTCTCCAAGGAAATTCATGAGCGGGGGATGGTGGTGGTGGACGCTTTTTCCCTGACCATGTTGCAATGTTGGGCTCTTATTCCCCTTGTCGACTGAGGGAAGGTGAGCACCAACATGGCTGGACTGACAATTAAATTAAATGCGTAGTGTTCAGAATAATTGGGAATGGTGGAGAAAAAATGTGATACTACAGACAAACTCACCATCGTGGGATTTGCTGTGAGTTTCTTGAACAGTGTACGGTGGCATCAGGAATTTATTTCAATTGTAGAGTGAGGGGGGGGGGGTGGGCATGTGTTAGGCTGAAAGTCAGGGAAAATGCGATTCCATGGGAATTGTAATAATAAAAAATCAAAAGTACCAATGCCAGGGTAAAGTCATAGATATGGATTTCGAATTTTTGGCGTAACACAATTCCTAGGGAATAGCTGGTTCTTTGGGGAATGTGCTGAAGTATAATGTATCTTCATCAGTTTCCTGAGAACAGGAATTGATACATCAGCTTTTGGGCACATTTGATTTCAGATTGGTATTAATTCAGTATTCTTAAGGAAAACATGAACACAACCTCCATCACTATTGTCAGTGCACCAATTACAAATCTCAGGGATTCGTAACTGAAGGCATACCATTTTAAAGAAGCATCACAGCAGCCACTTGTCCTATCATGACTAAGCTGTGGGATTAATAATGAAATATTGAACAGCTATACAGGAAAAAATGCACCCAATCTAGGGTCATTCTTGAAATTTTTAAACATTACAATGGTTCCCTGGGAATTGCTTCTTGCCTTTTTTTGCAAAAAATCCATATCTATGACTTTACCCTGGCATTTGTACTTTTTATTTTATTTTATTTTTACAATTCCCACGGAATTGCATTTTCCCTGACTTTCGGCCTAACACATTAGCGCAAGTAAAAGAACTGCAATTGAATTGAAAAGTGCTGTGCTGAGTAAATAATTGGGAATGGGGGTAAAAAACAGACAATCTCGCCATATCTTGAATCCCTGGAAAATTTGCGAGCGTGTGACTGTGGTGGCGGTCAGCAATTCCCCTTGTGGACTGAAGGAGGGCTGTTGGTGTGAGCAACGGAGGAGAAATTAAATTAAAATAGGCCACGGTGAGTCCAGATTGGGAATGTCAGATAAAAAAGGCCACAGACAAACTCACCATTGCCGGCTTCTTGGCGTGGTTTGCAATCAGGGGATGGCAGCAGCAGGCCCTTGTTCCCTTTTTTAGTGAGGGAGGCATGGCTGAATTGCCGGCAATGGAAATCTCATTGTTTATTTGT
This sequence comes from Cyclotella cryptica, assembly GCA_013187285.1. NCBI lineage: Eukaryota > Bacillariophyta > Thalassiosirophyceae > Thalassiosirales > Thalassiosiraceae > Cyclotella > Cyclotella cryptica. The sequence goes on along the minus strand of JABMIG010000390.1, from coordinate 86,931 downwards.
TGCCGTGCTGGGCAGTGCAGGTGAAAATGGAAATGAGACAACTCAAGTGATGCTTGGTGCTTTCTTTGGATACCATTTGTGTGGTTACAGTAAGATTCTGATTGACTCCCACACATTCTGGTGTCACATCTTAAATCTATATACTTAAGTTCTTGTCTACGAAAAATAAAAATAAACAGAACGTCGGAACTTGGTTCTGATCTGATTGGCAGTAATTTCTGGCAGAACTCAGAAGTCTGTGAAACTTAGATTCCTCAAGGAGCAGGCTCCATTGGTAGACACGGTCAGAATTATTGGATTAGATTTTTATGGTCTAAGTAGACTTTTAATCTTTGTCCCCACAACATGCCTTTGAACTCTTTTAGTGTTTCTACTATGGCCAGTAGTTCAAGTTTGGTCATGCTGTATTTCTGTTGCGCTGGTGACAGTTTCCTGCTGAAAAATGTAAGGGGCCTATTACTCTGGGCAATAACCGATCCAAGTTGTTTAGAAGAGGCATAAGTGTATATCTTAAAAATCAGGGTAGGCAAAGACTACATCCTTGGCAATTGTAGTCTTTACATCATCGAATGCTTTTTGATGCACCGTGTCTCGGTATGATGGACGTTTCTTTGTTGAGTGGGGCAAGCCCTTTGCTGCATCTTGCCCGAAGATCTCTACAATACTGGACCATGCCCAGGTATTTACAGAGGTCTTTGACATGTTTTGGTGGTGAGATCACAAGAGTTGCCTGTACCTTTTTCTGTTGTGGTTTGATCCCTGTACATGTGAGGGTATAGCCTAGATATTCTGTTTCAATGGAACAGAAAAATGATTTTTGGGCATTGATTTGTCGGCCCACCTTGCATAGCCTGGTAAGCACCATTTTCAGTTTGTCAAGGTGGTCTTCCAGGTTTGCCTTTGTGATGCATAACAAATCATCAAGGTTAGCTCTTACGAACTCTAAGGCTACCATTAGTGCCGACATTTTTGCTTGAAAGATGGCTAGTAAACCTGCCATGCCCATAGGCAATCTGAGGTATAAATACTTGCCCTATGGAAAAAGGAGGCTACATATTTTGGATGAATCAGGATCCAATCTAATGGTATAGCAACCCATGTTTAAATCTAGGGTTGTAGCGTAGGTATAAATCTTTCTTGCTCTTGCAGAACTGTACTGATTTTGGATTTTGGGTAATGGAAACGGCTTTCTAACTAATCATTTATTTACTTCTCTAAAATCAGTGAGAAAGTTCACAGTTCTGTCTTTCATAGAAGTGATAAATGATGGTGACACCCATTCTGATTCGGGCTGAAACTCTAACACTCCCACATAATCTATTCAGTTCTTTGATAGTTGTTTCCTTGCAAGCTTTGGGTACTGAGATGCCTTGCCATGATATGGTTTTGTGCCTTCCTTGGATTCAAGTGACAAGGGCCTGTGGTCCAATCACCTAATGTTCCATCAAAAAGTTCCTCAAAATGTGTGAGCAACTCCACTAACGCGTTGTGGTCTTGGAGACTGAGGTGAGTACAATTGGTGCTAACAATAGATTGGAGGTCTGCCTTTTCATAATTATCATCCAGGATTTTAACTACGTGCTGTGTTGATTCCTGCATACTTTGCGGTTTGTTTGCCATATTGTTGTTGACAGCCCAGGCTTTATCCAGGTTCAATTTGATCAGACTATCGATGTCTCTAATTGTCAAAATGATGTGATCAATGGTCATTTCTGTTGTTCGAAAATCTAAAACAATTCCAAGCTCTTTCATGGTTTGACATCCAAGCATGAGGTCAAACACTGGCTTGGTCATCTTTTTCTTATCTTACTCTACTACATTGAGGCTGTGGGAAAATCATAAGTGATACATGTTAACAGTAGTACTACTAAGTCAAAGTTACTCACTCAGGAGTGTTAAAATAATGACAAACAACCATTTTACCCTTACATCATAGAAGGTAGTACCATATGAAATGCACGTATGTAATCAGTGTAGAGCTAGTGTAGTAGTATTATAATAGGAGGAGAGAGAGAGAGAGTGTTTGGCAGTGAAACGAGTGCCAGTCATTGCCGGTCACTGCTATGGTGTAAAACACTTCAGTCACACTGTGACTAATCACTTACGTCAGACTGAATAAGCTTTTTGGCGAGGATAGGCTTATCTGCGAGGATAGGCTTATTTGCAAGGATAGGCTCATTTGCAAGCTTGCAGATAAGAGAATCCTCACAGGTAAGCTTATTTTTGACATAGGAATAGTACACTCTTGCAAATAAAGCTATCCTCACAGATAGGACTATTTATAGTGCTATCTGCGAGAAATAAGCTATCTGTGAGAAATAAGCTATTTGCAAGAAATAAGCTATCTGCGAGATTAAAAGGACCAAGGGTCATCGAGTTGCACACGGCACACAAACCGGCTCTTGCTTGCATGGACTCTGATCTGTCTTGCCTCTCTCTCCCATTAAACAAACATGTCTACCCGCTGTCCAAAGTGGGAAACAAAACTGAATGCAAATTATTATTTATGTCCAGGTAGACAATTTACATTTACTGCAAAGCAATCATAAAGATGCCAAGTTACGGAATAGAAAAAAATGTACATCATTAAAACTTAGAAAAAATGTACATCACTAAAACTTAGCTATTTTTGAGCATTCCCACAGCCTCATGGGGAGTCACTATATACTTTTTACTGTTTGAATATTCAAAGAACTTTAAGTTAACTTCGCTCCTTCCTTTGGTTAGGAAGCTCCTATTTGTCATGTGCCAAGACTTTGGCCCCTGCCTAGTCAAGTAGGAAAAGTGTTTCTCCGTTCCTTTTGTATGAAACAGGAGATCACCATCAGATCCACTATCTAGTTGGATCCTGATGACTGTGTTACTTGTACGACACCCTGTAGAGTGTTAGATGTTCTTACAGGCTGGATTTTCAGGCATTTTATGGTGTGCTTTGGCTACTACAGTAGTGACCCATCCTTCTTTACCTGTCAAAGGGGGGTTCACACTATTGAAAAGGTCACCCAACTGTTCAGGGTCTGACAATTTGGCAATTGTTTCACTCTGTGTTGGTTCAGCTGGGAGATTTCTAGGTCTCCAGCTTGATTCGAACTGGTGTTTGAATCAGAAAACATTATATTGCCACGTGGGGTAGTTATCTAATCGGACTAGGATAAGTGTTAATCATCTCATTACAGTTGGATTTGTGACATAAATTCCTAGTACTCCCCAGCCCATCATGTCAGGATGAGTCTGAATCATCACTCTCACTCATGTTGTGATGCTTACGCTTCTACTTGTTGATAGCATGTTGCATTTTCTTGTTGGACTTGGTCAGTTTGTCGATTTTAGCAGATAGCTGCTCATAGCTACTTCCTCCTTAAGCTGGTCTCTCTTATCCATGAGAGGTTCCATTTGGTTTTCTTCCCTTGAAGCTTGGCTTTGGGGGCCCATTGGAATCATACTTCTGGAAATACGGAGTGTTGTGGGTGGTATGTGTGCCCCCATGTTTCTTGCAGAGAGAGAACAGTACTTCACAGTGTGGCGCCTCTTAGGAATCTGGTCACTAAAGGAGACCATCTTCTTTTTAGTCAAGTCGTTAGACTTGGCTGCATTCTTGGGTCCTTCTCCAACCCTCTTGGTGGGGTAGGCCTTCTTGATGCATTCAAGGACTTTGAGAAGTTCCCTGACACTTTGTGGTACTATAAAGCTCCACTGAGCTTGTATTGGCCCTGCCAGTTCCTAGGAACCATCCTAATGATGTGGCTTGCGGAGTTGGCATCATCAAAAAGCCCACATACTTTCATTGACTTTGCAGCCTTTGAAGAGTAGAATAGGCACGGCAAGAGTTCTACATACCTGTTAAGGCACTGTATTCTCTGCACAAAGTACCTGATGGGTGCTCTGTTCAGTTTCTTCAGCCCATTGCTGATATAAAACCGTTCTTGCTCTGCTGCATCAGTCCTGAAGACAGTCTGCAGATGCAACTGGACACACTCCAAAAAGGGGTTCCAAGATGCTGGGCGTTTTGTGGGATGCTTGGTCCCATACACAGCCATCCAGGGCTTCCAGATCTGCTCCCCAACAATGGTGGTCCAAGGAAGATGGGCAGCCTCCAACAGTTGAGTGCAGTGCTACAGGAAGATTGCTTGGTCAGCAGACTCTATGGCCTCATTAGTGTGTGTGTTTTTGCAGGAGTTGCCTTGTTCCATGCCTGGATGATAGGAGAACTTTCATCTGTTCCCTTCTACTTGGCTTTGGCCGTAGTGGCGCAGTCAGTTTTTCCTCAACCTTGAGGTCTGCCTTACAAGCTTCCTTAGAATCAGTGTCCAATCCTCTCTGGGAAATTATTTCAATATTGAGGTCTGGACATGGTTGAGGAACTGTTCTGGACTTCCCTCATCAAGACTGTGATAGACAAGGTCATTTTGTTTGAGACCATGATTTTGTTATTCACCTTGGGGGTGTCCATGACAGTGGGAATGTAGTAGATGGGTGGCTTAGACCTCCCTGAGCTCCTCTCACACTCTTGTGGCTTGAGGACTTCTGGGCTTGATTTGTTGGGTTGACATCCTCTCAATCACCTCTCCAAGGAGTTTATCATAGAATAAGGCCTTGCAAAAGGTCTTGGGTGCCCTGTGGAGATTAGTTTGAAAAAGATTTTTATTTATTTTTATATTTTTCTTCTGCTCTTTCTATTTCTTGAAAGTCTTGGTTCCAAATATTTCGCAAGAATTCTTGATCACAAATTACCTCAAATTATATGATTTTCCAATCGCCAAAGTGGATTGCTCAAAATGATCACTTATTTTGATGATCGCGAACAAAAATTTTAGAGAGCCGTCGATCGCGAAACCCAAGGAATTAGTCGACCGCAAATTTCTAGAGAGATAGTCAATCGCGGAAAAAAATGTATGGACGATCATGAAAAGATTAAAATTGTTGCTCGCAAACAAAAATTATTGCTTGTACCTTGTGTTCGAGTTGAAGGATGTCAATGGCTTTGGTGCACGAAGGTCGCACCATGGCTATCTATAGATAGTCACCTGGGACGGCTGTTGCAAAAATAGTAAGCCTGATTTTATAAGTAGTTTCGACAGGTGTCAAATAATTATTTGTATGAGCTTATTTTGGTACAATTGTGAGGATGGAAGGGCAGTGGAACTACAATTCTATCCATTGTGATGAAAACAAACATTTTGTAGAACCTTCACAATGTTGGTATGTTTATACCCGTCTCAAGGGTGTTCCCTTGCTTGGGGCTATGGACTTCTGTGGTGGGGAGTCCATGCCTCTGGGAGTAGGGCAGTGGACTCCTGTGTTGAGGAGTCCATGCCTTTTGGATCTGGGGCAGTGGAGCTCTCTTCGTGGGGAGTTTTTGTCACTTGGTATTTTTTCTTTCTAATTTAGGTGAACAATCCTTTTAATTTTCATTACATAGGGGTACTATAAATAAGGTGGATTCTTGGCCTCTGTCAAGCACACAAGAATTTTGTAAAGTTCATCCAAAGTTCTGTATCATCATTGATAAATAGATTTCATTTGTTACTTTGTTATCTATACCTGGAATATTTATAATTTCAGGGCCATAGTCGTCCACACTGCAGACAGAGAGTCTGTAAGTTGTCTGTAATATTACAGACAAACCCCCTCCTCACCATATGTACATACTGTATAAATTGGTGTCGTTGAGGTAATTCACATTATAAGTCAAGTGGGAGTTGAATTCGTGACATTTGTTCTTTTCTGCTGCACGGACACCCTGCCAGCACTAAAACATAAAAAAATAGATTCTCCTCACAGTCAGCAACACGCCCATATGTGTAGCTCCCCATAACTCCTTCTAGTTGTGGAGTTATGCCAGATGGTAGCGGAACACACCACACATCACGGGGCACATCATATCAACTGCCTAAAATCTAAACCATGATGTTTCAGGTTGTGTTCTTGGCCCGAACGGAGTTACAAAGGGAAGAGAAAAAGAATAACCCCCCTATGGAAGTAAATAAGCAAAGATACCAAAAAAATAACACAGACAATAAGCTAACTTGAGCGGATTATAAGTTACTTGTTTAATGTATCTTTTGACATTTCATTCACCTCAACACCAATTTATATACAGTAGATAACTATGTCCCAATTTTGTCTGTAAACTGTTCATAAGACTCCTTCAATTTTTTGTGTAGTCTCATATTAAAAATTGGTTGCACATCATATTACAGACAGAATTAGAGACAACATCTAGCTTTTTACAAACAACAGACAATACAAGAAAGTTGAGTATATGTTTCATGCCTGTGATCTTATAAATTTCAGATTGTCTGCAATATTATAGATACACAACAGACAGTATGGAGTGTAATTGAATGGGCAAAGTAAGAGTACACAAATAATACTTGCTCTATTTGAGAAAAACCTGTTTTCATTAATATTGCTACCATTAGAGGGCACCTGAATAGAGAATTTCCACTGGCATACCATAAAGTCACGTACAATGTAAAATGATTAATACATATTAGGTGATCTGTCCTACACATCATTGATTTGGTTGCATAACCCATTTGTAACACTGTTACAAATGTGTTGCAATTGAAAACTGGAACAAATCAAACACAAATCATTAAAGAACTAATCAAAAGCAAAGCATTAGACAGCTAATCAAAGCAGTTCATTGAACAATTAATCAAATCAAATCATTACAAGAAAAACCTGACATTGTAACAACTTGTGCGCAAACAAAATATGCATAAACTAAAACAAAACCAAACCTTTCCCCCAACACCCTGACACTCTGAAACACCCTGCTCCATGCGCAACTTCATTACACTAAAAGCCTGAAGTAGTGACAAATTGTGTCCAATGAAAATGATTCCAAACAAAACCCATCCTTTCCCTCAACACCCTATCTCTATCAACAATCCCTCTCCATGACTGTATTCATGACACAAAAATCCTGAAATAGTACCAAATTGTGTTCAAACAAAAAACTAATCCACTCCCCCAAAACTCCGACCCTCTCGTATGCAGGGATTTCTCCCCCCAACACCCTGATCATCTCAAAATATCCTACTCCACAACTGACATGTAATGCTGTCTGGGTCTGGTGATCATAACAAGGAGCCCCCAAATCAATGAAGACAGAGGCACAATCTCAATGTCACCATGAGCTTAACATAGGTCATGATTCAGCAAGAGCAGGCCAAGCTATGTGCTTGTGTAATTCCACTTATTCACAGGAGCAAGAGTGGAATGTATGATACCAAAACAACAAACATCAAGAAAGAAGCATACAAGAAAAATGTAAGAAAGCAACAATCAACAAAATGCAGTGTGGGCACCTGGGCATTGTCATGAGCCAAGGATACCTACTGGTACCTCTGACCTATTCAGGCCCCAATATCAGACCACTGGCCATGGGTACACACACATAAAATTCTTTCCATAAAAGAAGGATCCCACCAAACATTTGGCAGGACTCTTTTGCAAGACCAGTGAGTCCTACAGGACCCACTGGAAACATCACATGTACAGCCTGATCAGGAACATTAAGACCCTAATTGGCATACAAGAATCCAACAGGGCACATGCAAACCAACTATAATTGAGTTACATGCAAACTACATGATAAACTCAAGAAGACCACCATTGTGCAGTCCTCATTCTTCATCATTTCAATAGCTCATAAAAATATTTTCTCATCAGCTGGAATACACTTTTTTCTGCTCACTTATCTACAACTAATTTTTGACTACTTCTGGCTTATGTCACTACCGTACGATACTCCAGCCAAACTCAGTAAGTTCGATGCACCACCAAACAAGCGGTCAAGAAAACAACTTTCTACCACACAGGGTACTACGTTCATCGTGCACCACCAGGCAGATGATTTCTTCCTTAGCCCTCCAAGGAGTTCCTACAAGAAACATTTTTAGGTACTAGTCTAGGAGAGAAGCTACAAGCCATGTCGTCCGTGAAGGCATTTCCTGAAGGGCTCAAGTGGATTGAGTGGGAACATGGTGTCAGAGGAAAGAATTCCCAAAAAGACCGCCTACTGCAGTTGACTCTTTCCAACACAGGGAATGAGATAAAGGTGGCAGTATGGAAGTCCGGAACTCCCAAGCAGTTTCTACTGCATGTGCGCTCTGCGATTCATGCGTGCAAGCAAATGGGGCTTGACACAAGCTTCACCGAAGCAGAAAGGGCTGTTGAAACAGCTAAACTTGACACTGAGATAGCAAAGTTGGAGTTCATGCAACTGCGCAACTCCAAGAGGGAAAAAGGCAATAAAGGAGAGGCACCAGGTACCACTCCTGAGGCTGTAACACCTTCCCTGGCTGACGTGTAGGCCACACATGAAAAGGCTGTGAAGGCTTTAGAAGCCACAAAGCTCACCATCACAACTGCAGGAGCGAAGCCCTTCAAGCTGTATTGAAACCTCCTCTCCAACAAGGCCCAACAGCCTTGGGAAAAATCATCAAGGCCCAAGTGACTCGTGCTCCTTGGGAAGACATAAAAGGAGTCACACACATGGAGACTCCCACTAACACTTGGGACTCGCTTTACGAGTGCATCACGCTCCATCTGCTCCAGGTGCTTTGTCATGATGCGGGCAAAGCCCTCAAGTACAACATCACCAACATGTTGAAGAAGCTCAACAGGGTCTCAGTACGTAGTTTTTTGTCCAAGCAGAAGAGCTCAACAGCTACCTCGAGACATTGCCCTGCCTGTATTACAGCCCAAAGGCTAATCAGGCCACTAAGACGGTATTGCCCTTGGATGACGTTGACCTGACCTGAGCCGCTTCGTTGCAAAATAAATATCACGCGAAAATTAAAGGTAGTTTTGACAGGGGTCGAAGTTTCTATTTTATGAGCTTACTTTGTTCTAATTGTGAGGATGGAAGGGCAGTGGAGCTGCTCTTTCAATCCAAACTATGCAAACAAAATGTGTGTAGATTCTACACACATTCAGTATGTATTTAGCCTTCCCAATTGAAGGGGCTATGGACTCTGGTGTTCGGAGCCTATAGGGCAGTGGACTCCTGTGGTGGGGAGTCCTAGCCTTTGGACCAGGGCGGTGGACTCCAATGTTGGGGAGTCCTAGCCTTTTGGACCAGGGCGGTGGACTCCAATGTTGGGGAGTCCTTGCCTTTGGATCAGGAGCAGTGGGCCTTCCATCTGGGGAGTCCTGAGAATGCTCCTTTTGTATTTTGTACCAATGGGTACAAAAATGGGCTGATTCTTGGCCTATGTCACTTGCCCCCATGTATGGAGTTATCAGGGTAAAAACGGAACAAACAAAACCTAAATATGTTTTAGGTGAAAAAAGTTCTCATGAGAGTAACTATAGCAAACTAAGGAGTCTGTTAAATATATGTAAAGAGTAAGTGTTGTTTGAAGAGGGAGATGCCGTTTTTGAAAGCTGACATTATATTTGGTTTACATTTAGTTGTTAAAAAAAGGTGTAACTCTTTGAATATTCAATCTTTCCGATTTTGTTCCACATTGAATCTTGATGGTGCCATTTGTATGAACTGTTGTGATAGTCAAAGGATCACTTTCATACCTGTTTTTGCCTTTGCGGAGTATACCATCTTTAATAAGAAGTACTTGATCACCAATTTTATAGTCCCAATCACAATGTGAGCGATTTTCCCCTTCTATGTTTTGGTCTGTTTGGTGTTGCCTACATTCTCCTATTTTATTCCAGTCCACCAGAGAGGGAATGTCAAACAACATGTCCCGTCCAAAAATGGCTGCACCTGGGGAGGCTTTTAGTACTGTGTGGTATGCTGAGCAAATGGCCCAAGCGATGTTTGTCATGAACGTATCTATGTCATTTGGCTCTACTGAAGGGACCATGTCTATTTCAGCTGTACGGAGCATCGATGATATTACCTGGTGCACTTGTTCTAGAATAGCATTTGCTTGAGGATTCTTGACACTGATAGGCTTACTTGTGATCCCATATGATTCACATAGGGCTTTGAAGTGAAGTTTGAATTTGCTTCCATTGTCATAAATTATGTATTGACAATGTGGATACCTACTAAATCAGGTCTTGTTCATTAAGTTGCTGATCATTGCTGATGACCTATCAAAGTATGCCAACTTAGGTTTTTCATTTTCCTTTTTGCTCCTACGCCCTGTTGTATCCAGGGGAATAATTGCCTCAGTGATTACTGACAGTTCAACTATTTTGAACCAGCTGGAAGCTGGGTCGATCATAGTCAGACACATGAACTCAATTACTGTCCCATCTTTACCTTTGATTGTGTACGGGCCGATTAGTTCCACACATAGAACTTCCCAAGGGTTTGTGATGTGGCGATCTTAGTAGTGACTTTCCCGTACTTATGCTTATGCCTTTTGTTGACTTGGCATGCATGGCAATTTTTGACATATTTCTGGACGGTATTTCGCATACCTTTCCAGTACATAGCAGCACGAAGGGTTTCTTTGAGTCTCGTGTGTCCAAGGTGCTGTAGATAGTGGTGGTACCAACTAACTGCACGGTGTTCAAGATCTTTTGGAATGATCATTTTTCCGTCCTTGTACAGGAGTTCTGTACTTTCGACGAATTGTGTTGAGTACTGATCTTTCATTGTCTTCAAGCTGGCATCAAGCTTTTGTGCTTCTGCAATCTCTTGTATTGTTAACGGGTAGATTCCATCTTCTTTGCTGTTGTTTGCAAATGCCAGATTCATTTCCTCTTGATATGCAGAGGGGTCAATTGCACTCTCTTCTTGCATGGTGTAATAACACCAGCACTTTGTAAATGTCATCCAGTTCTCATGCTCACTCGGAACGGGTCTGATGTCTAAGGAAGAGATGGCATTGGCGACAGTATTACGTGTGCATTTAATGTAAACAATTTCGGGGCCGAATTCCTTGAGGAGCAATCTCCATTGGTAGAAACGGTTTGAGATATTTTTTGTCAGTTTTGGTCAGTTTCCCCAAAATGTTCAGTGAATTTACCAGATTTTAAGTTATCAATTGACTCCAAAGTACTATCCTTTTCAGTAAAAACATTTTTAGCATAATTATTTCTCAATTGACATAAAACATACATCTTTGGGGCCAAAAAAACCACTGCAGGTTCATTCTGCGTCATGGAAAAACCCTAGAAGACATCTGATCCGCGTGGTTATGGACATCACAACGTCACAAACATACCACGTATTGCATCAGCAAAGAAATACCAATGTTATATACATATCATTCCAAAGAAAAATGAACATGACCCATCTCTGAAAAAACAGTCTTACCTGAGGGATGGGGCATCTTGTATCGCCAATAAGAGATCTGCAATCCGCCGTTATATACATAACGACGTCACAAATATACCATGTGCTGTGGGATGAACACTTTCACCACAGTCTTACCAAAGGGGGGTCTTTCTGCCTGGCAGATTTAACTATGAAAAAGAGATCTGATGTCCGCCGTTATATACATAACGATGTCACAAATATACCATGTTGTGTGGGACCAAAAGTTTGGCCAAAGTTATATACACAACATCAACGTCAAAAAAGAATCCTTTTTCCAACTAGTCTTACCTGTTATTTTGCAAGGTTACATACATAACCAAGGTGTAAAACACACCAGATTTCAGCATTCTGTTAGAAACTTCAGTTATTGAAGCACAATGTCATCATCAGTTGTATACATAATAAATACACCATACTATCAACACCACAATGCTGCATTATCTCCAAAAACATCGAGAAAATCAATCCTGGGCAAAAGTACTGCGCAAATACAAAAATATTGACACCATGATGCATTGTTATCCTCAAAAAATCGATAGATCAATCATCGGGCGTAAGTTCCCGCGCAATCCCAAAAGATAGATCAATACTGGGGGGCGTAAGTTCCTGCACATTCCAAAAATATTGACACCACAATGCAGTGTTAGGTCCCTGTGCAACCCAAAAATATTGACACCACGATGCTGCATTCCAAAACTGGAGCCATCCCAAAATATTGACACCATCCAGTCGCACATCCAAACATGTCGAAAGAATTTGACTCTGTAATCCGAAAACATCAACACCATGGAAAAGCTCTATCTTCATGTTCCCGCGCAATCCAAAAATTTCGACACCAAGATACATTGTCATCTTCAAAAACATCGAGACATCTTCCTGTCACAGAACCAAAAAATATCGATACAATTTTTCACGGCGTGAATCCAAAAATATCGGCACCATGATACAGCAATCTCTTGAGAAACATCAAGAAATCATCCCATCGCTCATCCAAAAATATCGACACCATATTGGCCGGTGTGTCTCATTAAACATCGAGTAATCAGTTGGTACCCACCTGGCGCACGCCAAAACAAACCATGTTAAATATATAACCCCGTTACAAACATACCACTCTCCCTGTTCCATCATTTTTCCAATGCTCAAAACCTTTTCCAGGCAGCCCCCTCAGTCAAAGTAGCGCAATAGTTCATGTTATATGCATAATTAATTAACAAAAATCCCAACATTCTCACCTTTGCTGGAATAGGTTTTTACATATGATCAATGTTAAGAAATGCCAAAGTGCCAAAACTGCTTTTTATATTCATAACAATTTCATGTACTTACCTTTTTTAGATGATAGAATGTCATGTCGTTTTCATCTTCTTGCCTTCCTCTGGAGAGGTAGCACCCATAAATTTACACACAAAATGATGTTATATACATAAAACTTGACATACATAACAGACTTCCGTATGCAGCAAGTTATCTACATGACCTGAGCCGAAAATCGTCGTAAAAAATATCACACGAAAATTATAGGTAGTTTCGACAGGTGTCGAAGAATTGATTTTATGAGCTATATTTTGTGCTATTGTGAGGATGGAAAGGCAGTGGAACTGCACTCCAGTCCAAACGATGCAAACGAACATTGTGTAGACTTCTACACAATATGGTATGTCTATACCCTTCTGAAAGATGTTTAAATCTTCCAAAGAGTGCTCTCTTGTTTGGGGTTCTGAACTTCCATGTTGGGGAGTCCATGCCGTCGGGAGGTGGACTCTCCTACTTGGGGTCCTGAGAATGCTCCTATTTAGGTTTTGTACCCAGGGGTACAAAAAGGCTGATTCATGCTCTATTTAGGTTTTGTACCCTAGGGTACAAAAATGGCTGATTCTTGGCCTATGTCACTCGCCCCACGAATGGAGTATCAGGTAAAAGGAACCAAAAACCTAAGTGTTTTTAGGTGAAAAAATGGGTTCTCATGAGAGTAACAATAACGAACTAAAGAGTTTGTTAAACGTGTGTAACGAGTAAGTGTTGTTTGAAGAGGGAGAGTCCGTTTTTGTCATTTTGAAACTGACAGTAAATATGGTTTTAAGTTTGGTTGTTAAAAAAAGGTGTAACTCTTCGTATATTCAGTCTTTCTGATTTGGTTCCGCGTTGAATCCTGATGGTGCCATTTGTATGAACTGATGTGATAGTCCAAGGATCACTTTCATATCTACTTTCACCTTTGCGGAGTATACCATCCTTTCTAAGAAGTACTTGATCACCAATTTTGTAGTCCCAATCACGACGTGAGCTATTTTCTCGTTCTGTGTTTTGGTCTGTTTGGTGTTGCCTATATTCTCCAATTTTATTCCAGTCGGCCAGGAAGGGGATGTCGAACAACATGTCCCGTCCAAAGATGGCTGCACCTGGGGAGGCTTTTAGTACTGTGTGGTATGTTGAGCGAATGGCCCAAGCGACGTTCGTCACGAACTTGTCTATATCGCTTGTCTCTACTGAAGGGGCCATGTCTATTTCAGCTGTTCGAGCATAGATGATATCACCTGATGCACTCGTTCTAGAATTGCATTCGCTTGTGGATTCTTGACACTGGTAGGCTTACTCGTGATCCCATATGAGTCACATAGGGCTTTGAAGTGAAGTTTGAATTCGCTTCCATTGTCATAAATTATGTATTGACAACGTGGATACCTACTAAACCAGGTCTTGTTCACTAAGTTGCTGATCATTGCTGATGACTTATCAAAGTATGCTAACTTAGGTTCCTCATGGGTCTTTTTACCCTTCCGCCCTTTTGTATCCAGGGGAATAATCGCCTCAGTGATTACCGGTAGTTCAACTATTTCAAACCAGCTAGAAGCTGGGTCAATCATAGTCAGACACATGAAATCAATTACTGTCCCATCTTTACCTTTGATTGTATACGGGCCAATAAGGTCCACACATAGTACATCCCAAGGGTTTGTGATGGCGAATTTAGTAGGGAGTTTCCGTACTTATGCTTATGCCTCTTGTTGACTTGGCATGCATGACAGTTTTTGACATATTCTACGGACGGTATTTCGCATACCTTTCCAGTACATCACAGCACGAAGGGTTTCTTCGAGTCTAGTGTGTCCAGGGTGCTGTAGATAGTGGTGGTACCAACTAACTGCACGGTGTTGAAGATCTTTCAGAATGACCATTTTTCCTTCCTTACATAGGAGATGTGTACTTTCGACCAATTGTGTCGAGTACTGGTCTTTCAACGTCTTCAAGCTGGCATCAAGCTTTTGTGCTTCTGCAATCTCTCGTACTGTTAACGGGTAGATTACATCTTCTTCGCTGCGGTTTGCAAATACCAGATTCATTTCCTCTTGGTATGCAGAGGTGTCTATCGCACTCTCTTCTTGCATGGTGTAATGACACCAGCATTTGGTGAACGTCATCCAGTTCTCGTGCTCACTTGGCATTGGTCCAATGTCTAAGCGAGAGATGGCGTCGGCAACAGTGTTATGTATGCCTTTAATGTAAACAATTTCGGGGCCAAACTCCTCGAGGAGCAATCTCCATCGGTAGACACGGTCAGAGGTTAATCCGAGGGCGTCTTGGATTAGATTTTTATGGTCTGTGTAGACTTTTAATCTTTGTCCCCACAACATGCCTTTGAACTCCTTGAGTGTTTCCACTATGGCCAGTAGTTCTAGTTCGGTCACGCTGTACTTCTGTTGCGTTGTCGACAGCTTCCTGCTGAAGAACGCAAGGGGCCTATTACCCTGGGTGATAACTGATCCTAGTTGTTTAGACGAGGCATCAGTATATATCTCAAATTCCATTGAATAATCGGGATAGGCTAAGACTACATCCTTGGCAATTGAAGTCTTAACGTCATCGAATGCTTTTGATGCACCGTGTCCCAGTACCATGGACGTTTTTTCGTCTTGTTGGCTCTGGTGACCTTGGTGTGACCGCACTCTCCTACCAGTGAGGTGAGTGGGGCAAGCACTTCGCTGCGTCTTGCCCAAAGATCTCTATAGTACTGGACCATGCCCAGGAACTTACGGAGGTCTTTGACATTTTCGGCGATGAAATCGCAAGAATCGCCTGTACCTTTTTCTGCTGTGGTTTAATCCCTGTTCGTGTGAGGGTATAACCTAGATATTCTGTTTCAAAGGTACAGAATGACAACTTTCGGGCGTTGATTCGCAAGCCCGCCTCGCGTAGCCTGGTAAGCACCATTTTCAATTTGTCAAGGTGGTCTTCCAGGTTTGCCTTTGTGATGCATAACAAATCATCAAGGTAAGCTCGTACGAACTCTAAGGCTCCCATTAGTGTTGACATTTTTGCTTGAAAGATGTCTGGTGAACCTGCAATGCCCATTTGGCAAACGGAGGTAGGAATACTTGCCCCATGGGAAAATGAGGGTACATATTTTGGATGAATCGGGATCCAGTCTAATGGTATAATAACCCATGTTTAAATCTAGGGTTGTAGCATAGGTAAATCCTTCTAGCTCTTGCAGGACTGTACTGATTTTGGGTAATGGAAATGGCTTTCGGACTAGTCGTTTATTTACTTCTCTAAAATCAGTGAGAAAGCGTACAGTTCCGTCTTGTTTTCCAGTGATAAATGATGATGATGCCCATTCCAATTCGGGCCGAAACTCTACCACTCCCAGTTTGCATAGTCGATTTAATTCTTTAATCGTTGTATCTTTACGCAATTTAGGTACTGGGTATGCCTTGCCATGATATGGTTTAGCGCCTTCCTTGAGTTCAAAAGACACGGGCTCTGTGTTCCAATCACCTTGTGTTCCGTCAAAAAGTTCCTCAAAATGTGTGAGTAACACCAGCAAAGAGTTTTGGTCTCGGAGACTAAGGTGAGTACAATTGGTGCTAACAATGGATTGAAGGTATGCCTTTTTATAATACACATCTAGGATTTTAACTACCCGCTGTGTTGATTCCTGCATACTTTGCAGTTCATTTGCCATACTGTTGTTGACAGCCCAGGCTTTATCCAGGTTCGATTTGATCAGACTATTGACATCTCTCATTGGCAAAATGATTTGGTCAATAGTAATTTCTTTTGTTTGAAAATCTAGAACAATTCCGAGCTCTTTCATGGTTTTTCATCCAAGAATGAGGTCAAACACTGGCTTGGTCATCTTCTTCTTATCGTACTCTACTACATCGGGAGTCACTAAGTACTCCTTACTGTTCAAATACTCAAAGAATTTCTGGTTGACTTTGCTCTGTCCTTTGGTTAGGAAGCTCCCATTTGACGTATGTCAAGACTTTGGCCCCTGTCTAGTCAAGTAGGGAAAGTGTTTCTTCATTTCTTTTGCATGAAACAGGAGGTCACCATCAGATCCACTATAAAGTAGGATCTTGATGATCATGTTACTGGCACAACACTCTGTAGAGTGTTAGAGGTTCTTACAGGCTCGATTTCCGGTTGTTATATAGCGTGCTTTGGCTACTACAGTAGTGACCCATCCTTCTTTACCTGTCAAAGGGGGGTTCACACTATTGAAAAGGTCACCCGACAGTTCGGGGTCCAACAATTCGGCAATTGTTTCACTCTGTGTTGGTTCAACTGCAAGATTTCCTGGGTCTTGTGTTGGATTCAAACTGACAATGTTTGAATCAGAAAATGTTATGTTGGCACATGGGGAAGTACTTCCTCCTCGAGCAGGTCTCTTTTGTCCATGAGAGGTTCCATTTGGTCTTTTTCCTTTGAAGATAGGCTTCTGGGTACCATTGGATTCATACTTCCGGCAATCCAGAGTATTGTGGGTGGTACGTGTGCCACCATGTTTTTTCAGAGAGAGCAGTACTTCTCTGTGCCACGTTTCTTCGGAATCCGGTCACTAAAAGAGACCATCTTCTTCTTAGTCGAGTTGCTAGACTTGGTTGCATTCTTGGGTCCTTCTCCAACCTTCTTGGTGGGGTAGGCCTTTTCAATGCGCTCAAGGACTTCTAGAAGTTCCCTGACACTCTGTGGTACCAAAGCTCCACTGAGCTCATATAGGTCCCGCCAGTTCCTAGGAACCATCCTGAGGATGTGGCTTGCCAAGTCGGCATCTTCAAAGGGTCCACATACTTTCTTTGACTTTGCAGCCTTTGAAGAGTAGTACAGGCATGGCAAGAGTTCTACATACCCGTTAAGGTGTTGGATCCTCTGCACAAAGTCCCTGATAGGTACCCTGTTAGGTTTCTTCAGCCCATTGCTGATATAAAACCATTCTTGCTCTGCTGCATCAGTCCTGAAGACAGTCTGCGGGTGCAACTAGACACACTCCCTGAAGGAGTCCCTGGTTGCCAAGCATTTTGTGGGGTGTTCAACCCCATAGACATCAGTCCATGGTTCACAGTTGATCTGTTCCCCTACAATGTTGGTCCAAGGTCTACGGGCAGTTTCCGACAGTTGGGTGGAATACTGCAAGAAGATTGCTTGGCCAGCGGACTCTATGGCCTCTTGGCTACGGATTTTGGCAGCAGTTGCCTTTGTCCATGCCTGGAGGATGGGAGAACTTTTGTCCATTCCCTTATGCTTGGCTTTGGCCGCAGTGGCCACAGTGGCTGCAGTCAGCTTTTCCTCAGCCTTCTTGTCTGCCTTTCATGCTTCCTCAAAATCCGTGTCTAGTCCCCTCTGGGAAATAATCTCCAGTGAGGTTTGAATGTGGATCAGGGACTGCTCCAGACTTCCCTTATCAAAGATGGTGACAGACAAGGTCATCTTATTGGAGACCTTGATTTTATTTACCACCTTGGTGGCATCCATGACAGTAGGAATATAGGAGATGGGTGGCTTGAGGCCTTCTGGGCTTGACTTATTCGACGACATCCTTTCACTTGCCTCTCCAAGGGGCGTATTATAAAACAAGGCCTTGAAAAGGTCTTTGGTGCCCTGTGGATGCTAGGTCGAATTTTTTTATTTTTTTATTTTTAAATTTTTCTTCTTCGACTCTTATTTCTTGAAAGTCTTGCTTCCAAATAATTCGCGAGAATTCTGGATCATGAATTTAATCCGACTCGTAGGACTCCCCGATTGCCGAAGTTGATCGCTCGAAGTTTATTGCTTAACTTGCTGATCACGGGAGAAATTTTGGAGAGCTCGTATATCGCAAAACCGGAGGAATTTGTCGAACGCGTAGTTGATTTTGGAGAGATTGTCGATCACGCAAAAAAACGTATTGCTGACGCGAAAAAGTTGAAATTGCCGCTCACAATCAAAAAATATTTAGCGTACCTCATTTCCGAAGGGTTGGATGTCGTTGGTTTTGGTGCGAGAAGGTTGCACCACGGCTATCTTAAGGTAGTGACCTGAGCCGTATCGTTGCAAATTAAATATTACGCGAAAATTAAAGGTAGTTTTGACAGGGGTCGAAGTTTCTATTTTATAAGCTTAACTTGTTCTAATTGTGAGGATGGAAGGGCGGTGGAGCTGTTCTTCCAATCCAAACGATGCAAACAAAACGTGTGTAGATTCTACACACATTTGATATGTATTTAGCCTTCCCAATTGAAGGGGCTATGGACTCTGGTGTTCTGGAGCCCATAGGACGGACCAGGGCGGTGGACTCCAATGTTGGGGAGTCCTTGCCTTTGGATCAGGGGCAGTGGGCTTCCCATCTGGGGAGTCCTGAGAATGCTCCTTTTGTATTTTGTACCAATGGGTACAAAAATGGGATGATTCTTGGCCCATGTCATGACCTCGCGACTCACTTGTTGCACATCGGTCCGGCCAAGTGACAGACCCAGTACAATTTGACAGAGAATACCACTCCAGTCAGTACTAGAGCCCTTCTCTTGGTCCCAGAGAATACTGAGAACAATGCAGAGCTTGCTATGAAGCCCTTGAGCACAATCAAAGCATCTCCCCTCTCTTTTTGTTCATTTTTGTGTCTTTAACTCTGCATTGGGAAAGATAGCACAGAAAGGTGAGTATTTTTGTGAAAATTGACAAAAACCAATGAACTCATGTTTATTTCAACCCACTAGTATAAACCCTGCCTCTTACCATTAATGTAGGTTGAAGGTGTGAGACCTGAGTCGGCAGGGCAAAAATAGCCCTGCTTTTCTTCCTGGTGCATCAGATTTGGAAATTTACACACTTCACAAGTTTGGTTGGTAGGTTATTGGAGGGTCAGGGCATTGTTTTGTCTTGACAGTGGGAAGGGTGGCCAAACACCAGAATTGTTGAAATCACGGTGTTTGGATTTTAAAAATGGTGATGCAATCATATTGTCTAATGGTGTCCCATGCAACTGCATCACAAAAATTGCAAACATATTTGTGATGGAGTTAATGTTGAATGGGGGGGGATTCAATTTTTATGATGAGGGAGAAAACGAGCTGAGGGATTTGACGGTCAAAAGTGGTTATAGCAAAGATGGAGTTGAATGAAAAATGTGACATGCACATATTAAACAATTTACGTACTGCAGTACACACAACAATGCACCCCTTACTAATTAATAGGGTTTAACGTGCAATAAAATCTGAAAGAATAAATATTAGACGAGTCACTCCCATTTTCAACAATCAAACTTTAGCATTTCTTAAATGTTGTTTTTATGTGTTAGAGGCTGTCCACAGGCGGCAAAATTACAATCGTACTTTCATACTTTTGTACCCTTAAAACGGTCGCCAGACAGACAAAGTATGCACCCTCGTCCACAGGCAGAAAATTTGGGTTGTAGTGGCATACCTAAGTTTTTGGTAAATTAAAAACAACAATTCTCAGATTTTCCTAATTCAATTGCCATAACAGCAATTTTGTATTATGCTCGCCACACCTCATTTGTCATTTCGGTTCATGAGTGTCGGAGGCTGTCACAATTGCCAAGAAGATTTTCTCATGTCATCATCAGGTATTTTACTGTACCTCTTCACACTTGTTGAGAGCATCAAGGGGACAAATAATAAGGATCGTGCAGAAGGGAGGATACAATGAGAGCAAATGTTAGGAGGGATAGCGAGATTCAACATTGTGGGGAATAGAAAAAAGGAAGATTCTGACAATTTGCGCTCAACACTGACGAAGATGTACATACGTAGGATCTGATACCAAAAAGGTAGGGTATGATGTTTGACCTCTGGTCAGGTATGCTGATTTTTCTGACCAGAGTTTGCGCACCAAAAATAATTTTGTACCCTCTATTGGGTCATGATCCCTAAAAAAGGTACGAAAGTATGAAAGTATGATGCTATTTTTTTCTGCCTATGGACAGCCTCTTATCTCCCACTTTGATAGAGATAGAACACATACGAATATATGCACTATTAACAGACTTTTCAGTTTGTTATTGTCACTACTCATGGTATTTTTTGTCCTATGAACAGGATTTTTTCCATTTTTACCTGTTACTCCATTTGTGGGGACGAGTGACACAGACCAAGAATCAGCCTTATAAATTACCCCAAGGTACTGATCTAAGCCAAAAGTGGGGTAGCTTTATGATGGGTGGAAACCAAAACTAACAGCACTGCTAGCTATGATGTGGAAAATAAAGATCAGGTGGTGATAGTGCAGTGGGGTTGTGGTGGTTGTAGCCAAATTGTTTTTATGAGCTTAAACTACTGTTAAAAGTGATTTTTGACAAAACACAATTATCATGCATTCATCATGTACTGTGCATGATGGATGTTTTTTGTAGTATGTATCTACAGAGGTTCTACAGAAGATTGAGGTCCTGTGTATGGATCTACACATAAGCTTGGTACATGATGTGGTGAAAATAATATGTTCTGAGCTGAACATATCGTTTCTTCAATTGATGCATCCTCTTTGGAACGGTCTGGTGGTCGTCCATTTTTGATTGGTCTGGCTGGTGTCCGTCGTCCAACAGACACATTCCACATGGAAGCGACGAGCATGTTCCATGTGTGTGTTTGTGATTGATTATTCTGTAGGTCCACGGTTCGATTCCTGGGCCCGATCATCTGTTTCCATAGGCCAGTAGGATTTGTGACCTATGTCACTTGCCCCCATGAATGGAGCAACAGGTGGCACCGCAAACAAAAAAAACTCTCATTAGAGGTAAAAAAGTGTGTTTGCATGACTGGTGGCCCTTTGCCAAGTGAGGAAGTAGAACTGCATCTACTGATGTGACTAAAGCATAAGTGTTAAGAAGAGTGATGAAATACTGTCTTTACTGTTAACTAAACTATGGGGTTACTCTTCCAATATTCAGTCATTCTGATTTTGTTCTGTGTTGAACCCTGATTGTTCCATTTGTATGATAACTGACATGATGGTCCAAGGATCACTATCAGGACTTATGGGAAATTTGCATGAAAATCAAGAACAATCAAAAATTCTCTAGTATCGTATGATGTTTTATTACACAAAGAGAATTAGAGTGGCACTGATTGTAATCAATTTGCGGGGCTGTATTAATTTGTACATATCTTAAAGAGGCATGTACAGTTGCGTTATGGGATTTGTCTCAGAATAATTGCTCTCATTCTTTGTGCGATCCACTTCTCAAATAATTCATGGTAAAGAAAGGTAAAATGTACCTAAAAAGTACCATGTACTGAAACTGAGCGTACATTCGAAAGTACAAAGTTCCTCCGAAAGTACCAAAATGTACTTTCGGAGGAACTTTGTACCTAACTTTGATTTCTTGTAGAAAATATAATGATTCCTAAATAAATATGTACTTTCAAAGGTACTTTGTACTTTGTACCATCAAAAGTACAGAGTACCTCCGAAAGTACAAAGTACCTCCGAAAGTTCTTCCGAGAGTAACAAGTGTTTGAACCTGTTATGGCTTAATTATTTAGAATTTCTAGATCATATTATATCTAATAATGAATACAAATAATTCAGTTAAAAAATGCAACTGTGTGGTGTCAGTCATGGATCCAATTGAGAAGTGTCACATCATATCATCTTGCGCATGCACCTCGCAACATACATCATTATACACCGTAATATCTTTACGATACCTTTGCATGAGTACATGTGACATCCATTAATATGCAGATTTCCCATAAGTCCTCATATCTGTTTTCTGCTTTGTGGAGAATACCATCTTTTTGCACTAGTACTTTATCGCCAGCTTTACAATCACAATCAAAATGTGCCTTGTTTTCATGGTGTGTGCTGCGATCCATCTGGCGCGTTGCCTATGTTCCCCAATTTTATTCCAGTCAGCAATGAAAGGGATATCAAACAGCATGTCCCTTCCATAAATAGCTGCGTCTTGTGAGGCTTTAAGTACTGTGTGATAGGTAGAGCAAACAGCCCATGCGGCATTTGTGAGAAAATCAGAATGTCACTTTCGCTGGCTGTATCAGCCGCGTCTATGTCAGCTTTGCAAAATATCCCCATGATTGTTTGATGCACACACTCCAGTATTGCATTTGCTTGTGGTTTTTGACGCTGGTTGGATTACGCTTTAACCCATTAAGAATCACATAGGGTCTTGAAGTGAAGCTTGAATTCACTTCCGTTGTCATAGATAATATATTGACTATGTGGGTACCGACAAAACCAGTTTCTGTTAATTAACGACCCTACTGTTGCTGATGTTTTATCAAAGTAAGGTTCTTTTTGTTGTTCATGTATGTCTATGCCCTTGCACTCCTGTGTACCCGTGGGAATATCCAGCTCACTTAGCTGTGATACTGGCAGTTCCACAATTTCAAACCAACTAGTTGCTGGATCAATCATGGTAACACACATGAAGTCAATTTGTGTTCTGCCCTTGCCCTTGAGGCTGTGTGGTCCTATGAGGTCCACACATAATGCCTCCCAAGGGTTGGAGATGGCAAGCTTGGATGGTAGTTTCCCATACTTATGCTAGCACCGCTTGTTCACCTGTCAACTGTGAAACTTTTTGACATGTGATCGGACGGTTCGTTGCATACCTTTCTAATACATTGCAATATGAAGAGTCTCTTCTAGACGCGTTGATCCTGGGTGCTGCGGGTAGTGATGATACCAAGCAACCACTTGATCTTTAAGGTCCTTTTGGATGACAAGTTTGCCATCCTTACATTGGATTCGTGTGTTTTCAACTAACTGAGTTGTACATCCATCTTCTGCAGTGAACTGCACAAGTTGTGTGCCTTTGGATTGTGAATCCGCTATCTCTTTGGTTGTAAAAGGAGAAATGGGATTTTCTTTGCTGCCATTGGCAAACACAAGGTTCATGGAATCTGTGTGGTTTGCTTGTGATGCACCAGTTGCTTCGGTGGTTTCATTGTAATAACACCAGCACTGAGTAAAAGTCATCCAGTTATCCCTGTCACGTGAGATGGGGCCATGGTATGACCTATGACAACTTCTGCCCGGAGTGTGTGGTACCTAGGTGCATTTTCAACTTTTAGTTTCGGTCGTTCGGCACTAGCAAATGCCTAGTTGGGCCACTTTTTTTGGCACCTGAGTACCATACCTATTATTTGTTTACAATTGACGGGCGGGTTTGGTACCATACCAATGTCACAAGAAAAAAATGATCTATTCATAGAGTCATTGAGGGGGTCATCGGGTTATTTAGGGGGTCAATAACCTTGTCATCCAAATCTCGCCCGGAGTTTTTGCACCCGAGTGCAGATGCAAAAAGACCTCCGGCGGCCAAGATCTTCGGACACTGCACTTGGGTGCACCTCTAAACAGTGTCTGGCCGGAAAAAGGTACCTGTGTATGTACTAATTCCTACATATATTTTCTACGGATGTCATAGGTCCTGGCCATGGTCCAATCAAGAGATGGCATTGGCAGCAGTGTTGTGGATGCCTTTGATGTACTCAATGGTGGGACCATATTACTCTAAGATAGTAATCTCCAGTGGTGAACTCAATCAGAGGTTAACCTTAGAGCATCCTGCATTAGGGTCTTGTGGTCTGTATAAACTGTGAAAGTTTGACCCCATAGCATGCCTTTGAACTCTTTAAGTGTTTACACTATGGCCGGTAGTTCCTGTTTGGTCAAGCTGTATTTTTGCTGCATCAGGCTCAGCTTTCTACTGAAAATGCCAGCGGCCTGTTGTTTTGAGTAATGACAGCTCCTAGTTGAATCTTAGAGCTATCAGTATATATCTCAAATCCCTGTGAGTAATCAGGGTAAACAAAGGTAACATCTTTAGCAATTGTTGTCTTTATGTTGTTGAAAGTGGTCTGATGCACCTCATCCCAATGCCACTGCTTGCGCTGTGTCTTGTTAGCCCTTGTGACTTTGGTGTGCCCACATTCTCCAACGAGGTTGGTGAGGGGTGACAGAGTTTTTCTCCGTCTTGCCCAGAGGTCTCTGTAGTACTGGACCATGCCTAGAAACCTACGCAGTTGTTTGACATTCTGGGGCGGTGTCAGCTGAGGATGGCCTGCACCTAACTTGATGCCATCCCTGGTTGGTACGCAACCAAGATATTCCATTTCAATGGCACAGAAGGAGCATTTACCTTCAGTCCTGCACGCCTGAGCCTGATGAGCACTTTCCTCAGTTTTGAGAGATGATCATCCAGGTTGCCCTTTGTAATTCACAAGAGGTCATTGAGGTATGCTCTGACAAACTTGAGGGCGACCATTAGCTCCGACATCTTAGCTTGGAAGATGTCTGGAGAACATGCAATCCCCGTTGGTAGTCGTAGGTACAAGTACTTTCCCCACGGAGAAGTAATGGAGCATATTTTGGATGAATCAGGATCCAATCTAATGGTGTAATAGCCCATGTTCAGGACCAGGGCTGTTGCGTATGTGAGACCTTCAAGTTCCTGCAAAACTGTACTGATTTTGGGTATTGGAGACGGATTTCTCACTATCCGTTTGTTTACTTCCCTAAAATCACTGACAACTCGCACACTTTGGTCCTGTTTTGGTACTATGAATGAAGGAGAAGCCCATTCTGATTCTTGCTGCCACTTCAGTACCCCCCAACTTGCAAAGTCGCTCGATCTCTTTCTTCAGTGTCGGCTGGTGGACTTTTGGAGTTGGATACAGCCTGCTATGATATGGTTTTGCACCCTCTTTGAGTTTGAGGAAGACAGGCTCTGTGTCCCAATCTCCTACTGTTCCATCAAAGAGGTCCTCCAAGTCAATGAGGAGCTTCAGCAATTTTTCTTGATCGGAACTGTTCAGGTGTTTGCAATGATTGCTGACAATTGCTTTGAGATCTGCCTTTTCATACTTAGCATCCAAGATCTTGACAACCCTCTGTGTGGCATCAAGAGTACTCTTAGGCTCATGGTTTATTACGCTGATATTTGCCATCCATGTCAATTCAATCTTGGTGCTAGTCGAAAGCTTAGCGATGTCTCTCATAATGGCAAAATGATTTTGTCTATATCAATTTCTTTCATCC
The DNA here is from genome assembly GCA_013187285.1 of Cyclotella cryptica. Classification (NCBI taxonomy): domain Eukaryota; phylum Bacillariophyta; class Thalassiosirophyceae; order Thalassiosirales; family Thalassiosiraceae; genus Cyclotella; species Cyclotella cryptica. The sequence goes on along the minus strand of JABMIG010000390.1, from coordinate 61,394 downwards.
GAAAATTTAAGACAATTCCGAGCTCTTTCAAGGTATTGGTACCAAGAATGAGGTCAAACCCTGGCACACTCATTTTTGTCCCATCATACTCTACAATGTCAGGTTGTACTAAGTGCTCCTTACTTGCCAAATAGTCAAGGAACTTGATTCTAAGTTTGCCCCTTCCATTCATATGAAAGGTCCCATGGGACATAAGCCAAGATTTTGGCACCTGTCGAGTCAGGTAGGGAAAAGGTTTGGGCTTTCCTTTTTCATGGAAAAAATAGGTCTCCATTGGAACCTATGTCCAGGAGCACCCAAATTTTATTGCCTGGAATGACTTCTCAAAGGGATCAGTGGTACCTTTGATGACCATTTTTTAGTCGCTGGTTCCATAGTAGCCACAAAGGCAGTTACACCTAGATCTTCTGCTTGAGCTACAGGTGTATTGGAACATTTAGGGGGAATAGCTTTATTCAGACAGGGAATTGTGTTAACTAAACTTTCACTAGTTTTAGTTTTTTAAAACATGTAACTCCCCTGTGCTATCCAACCAAACACTTCAGTAGTCAGAGTCAGAATTGCTATCACTGTCCTGGTGGCAACAACATTTGTTACCACGGGTAGACTTCTTGAGTGTGCTATGCACTGCCTTCTTGCACTCCTGACAAATGATCTGAGCATAGTTCATACCATTCTTATCATGTGCTGGCCTGTCAGCCTTGGGCTTGCTTGCTGCTGCCTTCTTCTGAGTCCTGTCACTATTATAGCATCTGTACTCCTTGGTGTTGTGTGTGGTGTGCGCGCCCTGATGCTTCTTGCAGAGAGAAAGCAGTGCTTCTCTATCCAGCCCTTCTTGGCCTTCTTGGGGATACATGCATCAAAGGAATCCATTTTGCTCTTGGAGTCAGCCCCTTTTGCCTTGTCCTTGCTGGGGGGATTGTCATCAAGCTCAACGTTGCTCTAGATATTCTCCAGGACCAACAATAGGTCCCTAGTACTGACCGGAGTTGAATTGTGCATGAGGTCATACTGTCTCTGCCACTTGACTGGGCATATTCACAACAAGTGGGTTGCAAGATCAGGATCCTTGAGTGGGATGACTGGCTTCGTGGATGAGTTTGCCTTCCAGCTGTCCTAGAGACGCCGGGTAGGTCTCAAGGTAGTTGTTCAACTGTTCCACCCTCATAAAGAACAGCCAAATTGGAACCCTGTTCGGCTTCTTGAGGGTATTTGTGATGTAGAATTTCATGGTTTCAGCTGCATTCGGTTTGAAAACAGACTGAAGATGGAACGTTGCCCACTCCAAGAAGGAGGTCCAGGTTTTCCCTGCCTTTTTTCATGCACATCACAACAGGGGTCTTCTCAGGGAAATGTGTCAGTCTGCTCCTTCACAATCTTCTCCCAGGGTTGGCGATCCTAATCTGTGAGGAGATTCCCATAGAGTTGGAAAATCTGCATGCCAAGCATGTCTGCTTGTCTTTGTGCCTCATTCCTAGCCGTACGAGACTTGTTGGAATCGGTTTTGGCTACGGTGATCATGGTCTGGGCTGGATCATATCCTTCCATCCTCTTGGTGCTCTTGTTGGACGTAACCTTTCCTGCCTTGCCTGACTGTGGGGGAGTATTGTCACCACCACCCCTCTTCAGCTCTGCCTGGAGTGTGGTCTTGGCAATGTTGAGATCAATGTTTGCTGTCTCAACTGCCTCCTCAGCTTCCTGGAACTCGGTGTGAAGTTCCATCACCTCGATGACATGAATTGCTCCCCTTACATGGAGCAAAAAATGCTCCCAAAGCCCACCTCATCTTCCTCATCTCACTCCCTGATGGTAGAGTGAGTTTTAATGGAGTTGGCTGGTGTTTGGACTCCAGCACCTCCTAGATGAGGTTTTGCTCCAGGATGTAGCGGATGGGGGAGTTATTGCCCCCAACACCATGCTCACACTCCACATACTTCAGCCCCGTCTGGTACTGCCTTGGAGAGTGACATCTTCTTGAGGGTCTCATCCAAATCAGTCCCTTGAAAGAATACCATATAGAAACCCTTCACATGGCAGAAGTCAAAAGTTACATGCTTGTTTGGTTGGCTAGCGCAGCGTTCAGGAGACTTAAGAGACGATGTGGTGCCGTTCATGATGGGTGATAGCCCCGGTGATATGGACTGGCATGGTGGAAGAAATTTTGGTGGACGAGGCTATTGATCAATAGTGACATAAGCTGAAAGTGGGGTAGGTTTATGGTGGGAAGAAACCAAAACCAACAGCACCGCTAGCTATGATGTGGAAAATAATGATCAAGTGGTGATAGTGCAGTGGGATTGTGGAGGTTGTAGCCAAATTGTTTTTATGAGCTTAAACTACTATTGAAAGTGATTTTTGACAAACACAATTATCATGCATTCATCATGTACTGTGCACGATGGATGTTTTTTTGTAGTATGTATCTACAGAGGTTCTACAGAAGATTGAGGTCCTGTGTATGGATCTACACATAAGCTTGGTAGATGATGTGGTGAAAATAATATGTTCTGCGCTGGGCATATTATCTTTTCTTCAACTGATGCATCCTATTTGGAATGGTCTGGCTGTCATCTGTTTCAATTGGTCTGACCTGTGTCCATCGTCCAACAGACATATTCCATGTGGAAGTCACGAACATGTTCCAAGTGTGTGTTTGTGATTGATTATTTTGTAGGTCTAGGTTCGATTCCAGGGCCGGATCATCATCTGTTTCCAGGCCAGTAGGATTTGTGGCCTATGTCAGGTGCTAAAATGTGAAGTATCCTTTATCTAAAAGTAAAAGGTGGAATCCCAAGTGGCAAGGACTCCTCGTGGAAAGGTTTCCATTGCCCATAATCCCAGAGGCATGGACTCCCTAGAACAACTCTCAATCGTCCCAACCAAGAGAACACTCTTGAGAAGGGTATAAATATACCTACACTGTGTAGACTCTGCACGGTTTCAATTTGGATGAGAATGATTTGCATTGCCCCTCCATCCTCACTTTTAATGCAATCTTGTCTCATACACACTGAGAACACACTTGAAAACATCTCTACAAAAACAATCACGTAAAATACTGAGTTCTGCAACAGAACATACCTCAAAATAATATTCAGGAGTTCATTAGTTCAGAATGTGGAACAGGTTCATTTAGAATGGAAATGCTCCTCATTAATGTTGAATTTTTATATGAATGTTAGGCAATGTGTCGCGATCATGTGATAATTCCAAAAATAGTGGGCATCAGTTTTTATTCCATCAGAAGACAGATTGCTTCATTCTTAAAATGAAATGTTGATATGTTTTTGGTGCCCTCTGATTTGAATCTATCAGAAAATATATTCCTTTAATTATAAAGGGAATGTGTGGTATATTTTGTTTCTTGAAATAGTCAATGGCCAAAACAAGAGGCTACATGAATACATGCAATTTTATGAGTGAGAACACACACAAAAATGACTCAAACATGATATTAATTTTATATGGTTCATTCATCTTTGCCTCTAGAAAACAATCCAATCGAAACAGTTTCATCTATAGCACACAATGGAATAAAAATTTGAATGACTCAAAAAGATTGTATTCACTCAAATGCATTTGATAACAACTTTCCTTTTGATTTCTATAAAAGACAATGAGGAATTCTCAGTATTTTGGGGGAAATTAGCATTAGTGTGCTTATTCAATCAGAAAATATAAATTTCATATGGTTCATTCATCTTCGCCTCTAGAAAACAATCGGATGGAAAAACCCAACAACCACCCGACGGGGGGGGGTGGTGGAGGGCTGGGGCGGTGCCTTTGGCCGAGAGTGAGGCGGAGAGGAGAGAGGGGTGTTTGGGTATAATCTGTAGTTTTTATCGATAAAAGTGACAAATTATAAATTTAACACAATGAATCAAACAAAACAAAAACAAAAATTAAAAAAATTTTAGTTTTGGGTTTGTTGGGAAGACCTGCGCTGAGAGGAGGAACCACAACAAGAAAGCAAGAATTCAGGTGTCAGAACTCTTGCAGAATTCTTGTGTTTGTATGGCTCTAAAGACACAACACGTCAGAACGACGGAACTTCCAGAAGTGAAAATGCAAGACAGATGGAAAAGAACAGATGGAACCGAAAAGATACCCAAAAGGTCTGTGCCACGCACGAACCTCTCTCTGAGGTACCAAACCATGTCAGTGGTACCTCGCACTCCCTCTCGAGCCCAAAGATGGGTATTCGCTACCAACCCATCAGCAGGGATCGCAAGTGAGTAAATGCAGGAGCCGGCAGGCCTTTGGTGAATAGGTCTCCAAGTTGGTTGCGGAGTCAATTTTCAACAGATGAACACGCTTCGAGTGTACATGTTCCCGAACCAATGGTACTTGATGGCATAGTGCTTGGAGCGAGGTGTCATACGTTGGGGTTCCAAAGATGCAAGAGTGAGAGCACCCACATTGTCTTCATGAATTTTAATATGCATATTGGCAACAGCAGCCATCTCCAAACCAACAGCGGAACAAAGCTCTCGGATGAGGTCTACAATAGGGAAGAGGTCTTTGCATGAGGTGCTGAGAGCCACATACTCGGCCTCCATGGTGGACAAGGCTATCTCAGTCTGCAGTTTGGACTTCCAAAGGACTGGGCAATCAAACATTGTTATGAGATAGCCGGTTCGACTGCGAGCGCAATGGGGATCCTGGGAGTCTTCATGACCGTAAAGCCCAGCAAAATCAGCATCAGGGTAACAATCAACACACGGTTTATCATTGGGAGACATGATTAGCCCTTTGTCCATTGTACCTTTGAGGTAGCGCCCAATGCGAATCAGAGCCAGCTCGTGACGGCGCGTGGGGCAAAATGTGTAACGGGCACATTGGTGAACTGCAAAGGCAATATCTGGGCGAGTATGCCCGCTAAGATAGAGCAGCATACCCACTACAGCAGCGTAGTTGAAAGTGCCAGTGGCTGGCACACCTTGAGAGTCCTTGGGAAGCGGAGAGGTCTCGGCCGGAGTGGCAGCTGCGGAGGAGAAGGTAGAGCAGAGACCCAGCGCCCACGATGCGCTTGGTGAGGCCAGTCTGTGTGAGGAGGAGACGGGGAGCGGAAGGAGTACCAAGAGACTTGACATCAACCCCCAGGAACCCTTCAGCTGAGCCTTCCTTCCGGATCATGATGCCATCTTCCTTAAGACGCTGAATTATATCATCGATGTACGAAGTCTGCACGAGCGTAGAAGAGAATATCATCAACGTAGCAGAGGGCGATCACAGATTTCCCAATGAAGAGACACGGGTCCAAGCTGGACTGTTGGAGACCATGACGCCCAAGTGTCGCTTCAGGTGCTGGAAGAAATAGCGAGGTGCCTGGCGAAGGCCATAAACAGAGCGATTGAGAGACAGGACTAGATTGTGCCCACGTTGAAAACCGGCAGGTTGGTGAACAAAAATATGCTCGCCAGGGGCAAGTTCGGCATGGACAAACGCAGCTGTAATGTCTGCTTGAGCACTGCGAAGGCCGAGCTTAGTCGAGAGGACCATCATAGTACGCACAGTGCTCCACTGAATGACAGGGGACCATGTGTCGGAGAAATCCACTCCCTCTGTCTGACAATCACCGCGAACACAGAAACGGGCTTTGAACTTTTGACGAGGCCGCCTGGAAAGCGCTTGATACGAAAGGCCCAAGTGCAGGGAAGGACTTTCATCCATGGTTCGCGCTTGACAAGCTTCCATGCTTTTAAGTCTACTTCAAGGGTCTGCATCTCAGTAGACATGGCATCCCACCATTTATCAGCATCCGCACTATTCATAGCCTGGGACCATGTAGGGTTGTCTGGGTCACTCTTGCTTGCTTTAGCTTTGAGGAGGTGGGGCTGGACGTCGGTGATTGTCATGGAAAGAGGGTCATCAGAGAGGTCTGGTTGCAGGTAAGCGGCAAATTCAGGAGACACGCCAGTCGAGACTTCCACTCCTAACGAACTCCAATCATCTTGTAGAAGTGAAAGATTGGCTAAATGCGTGCGTTTCACCCGAATGGAGGAGTAAAGCGGACCGTCAGAAGCACCGACATTGCGAACCGACGGAGGGGGTTGACTCCAATTGTGGGCAACCGAAAGTGCATAGTCGGGAACAGAGAGAAGGCAGGTCAGGAGACCTGTCACCCAACGCCCTTTTGTGAATGGATGAGACCGATCAAGTGCCGGGCCATCTTTCCAATCACCTGAGCGTACCCTTCTAGGATAGCGAGACTCAGCGAAGGGTTGTGTGGAAGGAGGCAAGGGCACTGGTAAAGATGTGTCGCTGACGTCAGAAGCGGAAGGTGACGAGGCATCTGGAGATTCCGCTCCCTCTGGAACAGGGAGAAGCGAATTAGATCCAGTTGGTGGCCCTCCCTCTGGAGCGCCTCCCTCTGGAGCGCCGTGTCCCGGAATGGTAGGAACACGAGCCGAGGGGCGGGGAAGGAGAGACATAGGGTCAAAAGTCAATGGCTCTTGTCCGGAGGCAGATGTAGGAGACTTCTGCAGTATTTCATCTTGAGATAGCCAGTCATCATCTAAAGGAGGCCCGTGCTTGTCAGCACCAGATGGATCTAAGAAGCTTTCACGTGAAGTCTGAAAAAGTTCTTCAAAACGCCGATCCCGCTCTTCAATTGAATGGAGGGAAGGGACGGTGGAGAAGCCATCATCAAATATCACATGGTATTGAGGAGAGACGCGCTGAGAGCGAGGGTTGAAGACTAAAGGCACCAGGGAGGAGTGTTCTGACGAAAAACCAACGAAGATGCCTTGTCGGGCGCGGCTATTCCACTTAGGGATTTTCTTGCCATCTTGGAGGGCAGGATCAAGCACATAGACCGGGCAGCCAAAGACATGAGCCCGCGAGATGTCGGAGTGGCTAGACTTAACCTTAGACCACAGTTCCAAGGGGGAAAGACCATATCCATGAGGAGGAAGGCGATTGTGTACCCAGATGGCGTAAGACATGGCAAAGGGCCATAAGTCAAGGAGGGACCGTTCGGGCCAACGGAGGGATGCATGGATGAGGTTGGCACGGGCCATGTTGGAGATAGTTCGTATTGCATTCTCCGCAACACCATTCTGGTGGTGAGCACCAACTCCACTGAAGCGCAGCTTTTGACCTTGAGTGGTGCAATGTTCCCGAAAGAGTTTTGAATTGAAGACCCCATTATCAGTGTGGATGGACCGAATAGTGGCACCAACATCAGCGGCCTCCCGCTCGAGCAGTAGCTTCCCACGCAGTGTATCAGCAGCATTGAGGGAGTGTTGGGGACTGTGAAAGATCCACTGGCTGGCATGGTCCACCCAGATCGTATCCGCCAACATAACCATGTCGTGTAGAACTGTGCCCAGAATGAGTGACCACCCGCCCTGGCGTAGGAGAGATATAATGGTCGCAACTAATGCAATCTCCAGGAGAGGTGTGACCGGCTTTGAGGGAGGAAAGAGTTGGAGACACGGAACCGATCGTGGAGTGGATCTGAGGTCGACGCCGCTAGCCTTTGCAATCTGACAAGCAGCACAGAGAAGACCGTCCGTCGCTGAGCTGGAAGGCTTGTATTTGCAAGGAAGGAGATCTCCATGAGATAAGGGGACGAGCTCTGATGCCGAACGAACTGGAGGAGTACGCCTGGTGCGAAGCAGGTTGTGAATAGAACTCAGGCCTGCATGGGAGAGTCGATAGTGCCAAAGAAGAAGTTCTTTCTGGGCTGGAGAGAGGTTTGTATTGCCAGCGGCAAGGAGGTTGGTCGACCATGATGTGTTATCGGAGGCAGTGAAGGAAAAACACCGAGCCCAAAAACCAAGCTCTTTGTCAGAACCAGTGCTAAGGGGAAGGACTGGAAGATTCGCCCGCCCATAGGGCGCGTCAAGTACAATACCGTTGTTGAGACGAAAACGATATTTTGTCGCATCCTGCGTACCATGACCACCCCCAATGGAGTCAGCTGACAAAAGGCACTGAGGGCTGAGTAGTCGAACCGACGCTGAAGGAACATGATATCCAGGAAGTTTAATCTCAACTTCTTTGCCATTGACATCGAGGACCCGCCAGGTGATAATGCCTTTGCCGCATACCTTGTTAGTTGATGAAAGGTCTGTGATCTGAACATCGCTAGATGCATAGTCTGAACCAAAGTCATTTCGGCATGGGCTGATGCAACAGGATGCTCGGAATCCACAATGAGTGGACAGGTGTCAACACCACTGACAGAGTGAAGTACAGTTTCCATCATAGCAGGAAAAACGAAACCGCCAAAAGCAGATGACGCAAGTGAGTCACGACAGGAGCGGAGGGACACCGACACCGAGGGGCAACGGGACACATGGCGGAACCGAAGGCGGTCTACACGCTCAAGCGTAAGCATGCGAATGCCAGCTATTGCAGGGTGGAAAGAAGAGAGGAACTTGTCCAAGTCTGAGGGGACAAAGTCGGGCTCTGCACTGGGAGCCGGTGGCGAAGGACTGGTTGGTGTCAAAGACATGAGTCTGTCCTGCTGGCGAGTAACACATTGTGCCACATGTCTAAAATGTCGCCGGCCGCCAAGAATGTCGCCCAAAGATGCGCTGAAAGGATATGTCCACTGGAGGAGGCGAGAGAACAGAATCCCATTGGGTGATCGAAGAGTCGACAACTGGAGAGAGAGAATAGTCACCGCCAGACAGAAGGACCCAGGAAGAAAGAACCGAATCAAAAGGATCAGGCTCAATAGATGCTGTTTGGTGGAGATCATCCAAGGCTGCGTGAAGATGAAGAGATGGATCATCCAGGAGAATATCTTTGACAAAGAGAAAACACCGACGTGGTAATGAACATAAGTAGTCCACTACCCAAAGCCATCGCATTGAGAAAACACCCCATTCTAGGAGCAGAAACCACGAGCGTAGAGTGATGGTCGATTCAATGCAGGGGCCACAGAGATTGAGGCTGAGAGACCAGCATGCCATGATGGCAAACCCACGACAAATCATGACCACCAGAGAAAAGGTGTGCTGTAACAGATACCCAAAAATAGGTGCCCAAACTGGGAATCCTTTGGTGGCCGAGTAGTACCAAGGAAGGCGAGAACATAGCCGGGAACGCCCGCGAGAATTGGTAACCATCACGAACCCAAGATGGCGAGGGCGATTGCTTATCTTATCCATGATCATGCCAACAGACCAGAACGAAGCACGAAGACAGCGAGTGGTAATCCACAAACCAGCCACCAAGCATGAATACTTCACCACCGGAGAAAAGGAATGCAGGTCACAGAGGAGACCAAAAACTATTCCAACACTGGGAAACATGAGACAATCTAACCGCCAACGAAGGTCACGCCAGGCACGATTAGCAAGCTTGAAGCTAACCGAGGATCCTGGACAGGATTAGCTGTAGAAAGGACAGAGCTTGATGATTTCCAACACACAGTCAAGAAGTGAACACTAAGGGCGACATACGCCAGAAGCTGAAGGGACCATCCCCGAACCTGATGAACATGCATTCCAAAAGCTAGAGAAAAATAGGAGAACTGAAGCGGCCACGAGAGACTGAAGGGGTCTGGAAGGGGTGGGGGTCGTGGCAAGCTGGGATGACAATTCTCTAGGGCCTGTCGGGGCAGTTTGAACCCTAATTGGAGAACCGGCATGAAGGACAAGAAAAGAAGAATGGGAGAGAAGAACGACCACACCAGAGCCAGCAGGGTGATGAGTGGAAGCAAACTTGACCAAGGGATTTGGAACGTTTTGCAACAAAGGCGTTCACGGGACCAAACCAAGACCCGCCGCCTATCAGTTTAACAGCAGATTTCCCAAACCTTCCGCCACTAAGGCAGATATCCCTAAGTCATCATCAGTAGCAGTGGTGACGGAAGCATCCTGACCAGAAAGTGTACTGTCTTCTGCCGAGTTGGAAGAGGTATCATGAATGTCCCTTGGAGAGGGACCATCTCCTGCTAAGTGAGCATAGAGATCACAGTCAGTTAAGTCACCATCACAGCAGTCAATCATGGCCTGATGGACGGCAGCACTGAACTTGGTCTTGGCGGCAGAAGACTTGAAACGGAGTTTGGAACGAGAGGATGAATTAGACGCCTGTTGCTGTTGAATGCGCCGCTCTTTCTTCTCTAGAGCATCAGGCTTGCCGTGAGCCCAGGTTGGATGATTCTTCCCACAGGTAGCACAGGTTTGATGAAGAAACCACTCACGGTATGTGGGAAACTGATGTTGCCGAGGGGAAGAGGAGGAGGAGGAGCCACGATGGTCAGCCTTGAAGACACTAGCCTTTTGGTGGGAACCATCCCATTTCTGGAGGGTGCAGAGAGCTGTGTACTTGGCTTCAAGGGTAGCTGCAAAGCGGTCCAGTTGGGAAAGAAGGTCGCGCCAACTGCCCAGTCAGTGTAGATGGGGTTCGAAATGAACCCAAGCTGTGACTTGCAGGCATCCTTGAAGTCATCCGAGGCACAGGCTGCCATCCCATTGAGGAAGTAGTCCAGGAGATTGGGAGGTATGGCAGCTGAGGGTAGGAGACGGACAACGGCCTTGAAACGAGCTGTAGCGAGTGGCACGCTTTCACCATCAAAGTTGGTGAGCTGAAAACTTGTGATGAAGTTGAGAAGAGCTTGGGTGGACTCGAAGGAGCGGTAATCAATGCGATCAACCAGTAGCTTGAAGAGGGTGAGGCCACCCTTTTGTGTATCACGAAGAGTGTCAAAGCTTTGCTTGGCTTGGACAAGGAGGGTACTCTCGGTGGACTTGAGTAGCACTTGGAGGAGCCAAGTGCTACTTTCAACGTCAACTTCAACACCAAAGGTGTTGACAAGTTCTTGGTAAAGGGCAACTTGCTCAAAAGATACCGCCTTGTACCCAGTGAGGAGGTTCACGAAGGTGTCGGACGCACCACGGCGGACACATTGGTAAGGTCTACATCAACCGGGATATTACACACATAAAATACATCATGTGTGATAGCCCAATCGATCACACCATCGATGGCTGTCTGCGTACCAATCGCAGATGACCCGAGATCAGTGGACGTGTCGGAGGAAAGGAGGGCCGAGTAGTCCGGCGAGGTAAGCACGTGAGGGAGCTGGACGCATACGCGGTCTCGCAACTTCTTGCGCGAATCGGGCGAATCGCCACGGTCAAAACGCGAAACGAGGACCCGGCCGGCTGCAACTTCTTCGTCAGAGCGACGCCCGGCACGAAGGCTGAGACCAGAGCGCAGGGACACATGCGCGGTATGTCAGCGGGACCCAGTCGTAGCAGGACGACGACCTGGTCCGGCCGAAGAGGCAGGGGACAACAGGGTCTTGAGGGCCAAGGCGATTGACTCGGCGAGCTTGTCATCGGATGGAGGAGACTTGGAGGACGAATCGATGGGGTCGCGGTCAGTGGCGGAGGATCCGCTGAGGCGAGAAGGCTTGGAGTCGGTCGAAGGAGTAGGCGAAGGAGTCATGGCTGAGGATGAAGGCAACAATCTGTGAGGAAGAGGGAGTTGCGACACAACAATCAGCCAAACATGTCCCAGAGAGACAAGGAAGGAGCAAAAACGCCCGAAACATGATCGCCGAGGTAGTTTGATCCTGCTGCGCCGCAAAGTGTGAAGGAGCGTAGCAGATGGTGGTGTCGAAGAAGGAAGAGCAGGTGGCGCAGATGAATGCACACTGCGATCGAAGTCGGAAAGGTACATTGTGCGTACGACGCAACAATCAACTGAAACTCGAAGAGATAAGGCGCACAGCGCAAGAAAAGGATGGATTGGTCGAAGGAAATGGAGAGGTGAAAGGAGAGGCGCACAACGCCGAAGTCAGGCGTACAACGCCGAAGTCAGGCGTACAACGCCGAAATTAATGCGTACAACGCCGAAATCAATGCGCATAACGCGACGCGGAGGAGGCGTAAGACACCGAGAGAGAGCGCACACGCGAGCGACCTGGAGAACCGGAGATGGCGCATAACGCCAAGAGGAGGCAGAAGATGCCAACAGGGACGGCGCACAACGCCGGCGCCAGAAGAGCCAAAGAACAAGCTACGCCGAGATTCTTGATGCACGCGAAGCGTGATTGGGCTCATAACCTGGAATGCAACAACCAACCGTAACGCGACGGTGTTGCAAAGTCGACGTACCTTGCGATGAACTTGGCAGAGACTGAAGCGAAGAGGAGAGAGTGGAGTGTTTGCGTATAATCTGTAGTTTTAATCGATAAAAGTGACAAATTATAAAGTTAACACTATGAATCAGACAATACGACAATCAACATGTAAAAAGCATGTAGATTTAGGTCTGATCGGAAGAACTTCGCTGAGAGGAGGAACCACAACAAGAAAGCAAGAATTCAGGTGTCAGAACTCTTGCAGAATTCTTGTGTTTGTATGGCTCCAAAGACACAACACGTCAGAACGACGGAACTTCCAGAAGTGAAAATGCAAGACAGATGGAAAAGAACAGATGGAACCGAAAAGATACCCAAAAAGGTCTGTGCCACGCACGAACCTCTCTCTGAGGTACCAAACCATGTCAGTGGTACCTCGCACAATCCAATCGAAACAGTTTCATCCATAGCACACAATGGAATAAAAATTTGAATGACTCAAAAAGAATGTATTCACTCAAATGCATTTGATAACAACATTCCTTTTGAATTCTATAAAAGTCAATGAGGACTTTGCAGTATTTTGAGAAAATAGCATTAGTATTTTTATTCCGTCAGAAGAGATTGCTTCATTCTTAAAATGAAATGTTGATATGTTTTGGTGCCTTCTGATTTGAATCTATCAGAAAATAGAGTCCTTTAATTATTAAGGAAATGTGTGGTATATTTTGTTACATGAAATAGTCAATGGTCCAAACAAGAGGTCACATGAATACATGCAATTTTATGAGTGAGAACACATAAAACAGGGACTCCAACACAATATTAATTGTATATGGTTCATTCATCTTTGCCTCTAGAAAACAATCCAATCGAAACAGTTCCATCTAGCACACAATGGAATAAAAATTTGAATGACTCAAAAAGATTGTATTCACTCAAATGCATTTGATAACAACTTTCCTTTTGAATTCTATAAAAGTCAATGTGGAATTCTCAGTATTGTGGGGAAAATAGCATTAGTGTTTTTATTCCATCAGAACATAGATTGCTTCATACTTAAAATGAAATGTTGATATGCTTTGGTGCCATTCTGATTTGAATCTATCAGAAAATATAGTCCTTCACTCATAAAAGAACTGTGTGGAATATATTGTTGCTTGAAATAGTCAATGGTCCAAACAAGAGGTTACATGAATATATGCATTTTTAGAAGTGAGCACACACAAAACAATGACTCAAACATATGATATTGATCTTACATGGTTCATTCATCTTTGCCTCTAGAAAACAATCCAATCCAAAAAGTTTCATCCAGCACACAATGGAATAAAAATTTGAATGACTCAAAAAGATTGTATTCACTCAAATGCATTTGATAACAACATTCCTTTTGAATTCTATAAAAGTCAATGAGGACTTTGCAGTATTTTTGGAATATAGCATTAGTGTTTTTATTCCATCAGAAGACAGATTGCTTCATTCTTAAAATGAAATGTTGATATGCTTTTGGTGCCTTCTGATTTGAATCTATCAGAAAATAGATTCCTTTAATTATAAATGAAATGTGTGGTATATTATGTTACTTGAAATAGTCAATGGCCAAAACAAGATGTTACATGAATACATGCAATTTTATGAGTGAGAACACACACAAAAATGACTCAAACAGATGTTAATTGTATATTGTTCATTCATCTTCGCCGCTCTAGAAAACAATCCAATCGAAACAGTTTCATCTATAGCACACAATGGAATAAAAATTTGAATGACTCAAAAAGATTGTATTCACTCAAATGCGTTTGATAACAACATTCCTTTTGAATTCTATAAAAGTCAATGAGGAATTCTCAGTATGTTGGGAAAATACCATTAGTGTTTTCATTCCATCAGAAGACAGATTGCTTCATACTTAAAATGAAATGTTGATATGGTTATGGTGCCCTCTGATTTGAATTTATCAGAAAATAGAGTCCTTTTATTATAAAGGAAATGTGTGGTATATTTTGTTACTTGAAATAGTCAATGGTCAAAACAAGAGGTTACATGAATACATGCAATTTTAGAAGTGAGCACACATAAAACATAGTGACTCAACCTAATATTAATAGTATATGGTTAATTCATCTTCACCTCTACAAAACAATCAAATCAGAACTATTGCATCTAGCACACAATGGAATATGAAATTTGATTGACTCAAAAAGATTTCAATCGTTCAAATACATTTGATAACAACATTACTTTTGAATTCTATAAAAGTCAGGAATTTGAGTATTTTTTGAGGAGGATGGTGGGTAGCACTAGGGAGAGTCAATTTTGCTATCTTCATAGATGACCCTCTGTGAGAGATAGAATCTTGTGCCACAGGAGAGATTATATGAGCGAATCAACACAGCGCTACACCTGTTGGATCCGCAATCCCTGTCTATCACTGTAATAACGTCCAATTGCAAAACTGTCTGTGGTGGTCTCTTGGTGGTCACAAAGCTCTGACAGTTCACCATCCAATCTAGAATTTAAGGAATAGGCAAAGGGGATGATGAACAGATCACTTGCCAATGTGAAACAAACCAGTTTTGGGGTGACATTTAATGGTTGGCACAACTTTAATTTAAAAATGTGTGCGCAAAGTACCTAGTCATGTATAAGTAAGAGCTTGGTATTTTAATTAGTTCTGTTGGACCTTAACCGATTTCTGGAAATATATTCTCTTGATTTTTGCCTAGTGTGAACTGTGTTGCACAATGCATCAGGAAGATCTGACAAATTGTGAAACGAGGGAAGTATTCAGAAGAATATTGTTTGAATGCGGTTGAGTATTGTACTGTAGTAGGTACAATAGTTATCTAAGCGAAAGTAAACTTTCACATTTTTCTCAGAAATGGAACATTGGCGAGCGTTGCAAGAAAGATGTTAATTCAAATGTATGTATATCTACGTGAAATGCTTTTAGTGCAACCTGAATTGGCGACGACAATCAATTGAAGACAATGTCTTCTTGAACATTTTTGAACACTTTTGAACTTTTTAGAACATGTTCAAAAATGTTCAAAAATGTTCAATACCACGTAGTCGAAATAGGAACCCTAATGGGTGACTACCGTAATTCGGCTAAACGCCCAAACGCCCCAAAATCCCAAAGATTTGACCAGGCCAAATCGGATGCCCTACCCCACTTTTTGGCTAAATCTGGTCAAATCGAAAAATAATTTAGGCAAAAAGGAGGGGTGTCCCAACACCCCCACTTTTTGCCTAGAAAGCATTTAGGCGAAATCTGGTCAGATTTTATGCCACGTGTAAGTCATTCAAATAATGACAATGTCATGAATCATCAAGAATGCCTCTCGGGTTAAGCCTCTCATGAGA
Source organism: Cyclotella cryptica (assembly GCA_013187285.1). Taxonomy (NCBI): domain Eukaryota; phylum Bacillariophyta; class Thalassiosirophyceae; order Thalassiosirales; family Thalassiosiraceae; genus Cyclotella; species Cyclotella cryptica. Next base: position 45,973 of record JABMIG010000390.1, on the reverse strand, counting down.
AGAAAAGATGACGTGTCCCCAATGATGCGTCCCCAATGACACGTCCCTGTTGTGTATGCCAAGGTGCAGCTGAGGGCAGAAAAATGGCCGATCGAGCAAGTAAACGTATTGTTGCTATCGTATAATTAATGAGCAAATGATGAGCGGTAGGACTTTGATGCGGTACATTTTGCTGCCTCTGGCAATGGTTTTTGTAATAGTAGTAGTGATCATCAGCGACCACTGCAAACAAAAAACACCGGTAACCTCCCCGTACACTCAAGTGTACAGGGAGGTTACCGGAGCCCCCGGAATGGTATCTTCCGGTAACCTCCCGGTACACTTCTGTAACCCTCCGGTAAACTAGTGTACGGGAGGGTTACCGGAGTCTACCGGGAGGTTACCGGAAATTTGAGACCAAAAGGAGCTTTCGGATTTATTTCTACGTACGATAGGAATTGGTACGTTTCTACAGGAAAACAGACTTCTCAGTAAGTCTTAGAATCGATATCAATCTAATTAGTGGCTATAACTGCATTGCTTAGTAGCTAAAAAACGTTTTACCGGTGGCATACCGGAAGTGTACGGGACGGTAACCAGAAGGTTACGGGAAGGCTACCGGAGCGTACCGGAGGGTTACCGGAGCGTACAGGAGGGCTACCGGAACGTTACAGGAGGGTTACCGGGAGGGCTACCTACTGTTGGACAACAATAATAGAGTATGTGTAATTTATCTCCACTAATATAATTAAACATACTACATTAACATGTTTTAGGGGCCCGCCCAACACATCACCCACCAAAAGGACACAGGTGCCAAAATTTCAGCCCCAAGCTGTCCCAAGATGAAAAACGATACTGTGGACAATATTATCACCAAGGTAGAAGAAAATTAATTATTTAATTGAAACTAAGTTGAAATTAAAACAACTGTAAAATAGTTTGACTTCAATAACTCACCATAAAAATTTACATGCCTCTGCCGAACGTTGTTGGCAACACTGCGGTGCAAGGCAAAATGCCAAAATCAGTCTGTGGACTGAGTTTCGGCTGTTCCCGTGCCAGGCCTGAAATAAAATAATTGAAAATTAGATGTAGTCAAGACAAGTGTAAAAATAATTGTATTCCATGCAACTCACCTCGATTAATATACCCGCCGCTGCCAAATATCGTTGGCAACACGGCGGTGCAAAGCGAAATCCCAATTTCAGTCTGTGGACTGAGTTTTGGGGATTTCAGAACTGGGCCTGTAACTATTTAATTGAAATAAATTAACATGTGTTGAGTATAATAGGGTGAAAAAAGATGAGTTCATGAAAACTCACCCCCAAAATATACCCGCCGCTGCCAATTGTTCGTGGCAACATGGAGGTCTAAGGTGGAATGCCTAACTCAGTCTGTGGACTGAGTTTCGGGGATTTTGCCCGTAGACCTGTAACTAATTAATTGAAAAAAATGGACCTGTGGTGAGTATAATAGTGTGAAAAAAGATGAGTTCATGAAAACTCACCCCCAAAATATACCCGCCGCTGCCAATTTTTGTTGGCAACACGGTGGTCCAAGGCAGAATGCCTAACTCAGTCTGTGGACTGAGTTTCGGCAATTTTGCCCATAGACCTATATCAATTTAATTGGAAAAAAATGGACGTGTGGTGAGTATAGTGGTGTAGAACATGAAGAGTTTTAAATATCTTACCCCCAAAATATACTGGCTGCTGCCAATTTTTGTTGGCAACACGGCGGTCTAAGGCGAAATGCCTAACTCAGTCTGTGGACTGAGTTTTGGCGATTTCGCCCGTAGACCTGTAACTATTTAATTGAGAAAAAAATGGACCTGTGGTGAGTATAGTGGTGTAGAACATGAAGAATTTTAAATATCTTACCCCCAAAATATACCGGCCGCTGCCAATTGTTGTTGGAAACACGACGGTCCAAGGCGAAATGCCTAACTCAGTCTGTGGACTGAGTTTCGGCGATTTCACCCGTAGACCTGTATCTATTTAATTGGAAAAAAATGGATGAGTGGTGAGGAGTATAGTGGTGTAGAACATGAAGAGTTTTAAATATCTTACCCCCAAAATATACTGGCCGCTGCCAATTGTTGTTGGCAACATGGCGGTCCAAGGCGAAATGCCTAACTCAGTCTGTGGACTGAGTTTCGGCGATTTTGCCCGTAGACCTTTATCTATTTAATTGGAAAAAAAATGGACGTGTGGTGAGTATAGTGGTGTAGAACATGAAGAATTTTAAGTATCTTACCCCCAAAATATACCGGCCGCTGCCAATTGTTCTTGGCAACACAGTGGTTCAAGGCGGAATGCCTAACTCAGTCTGTGGACTGAGTTTTGGTGATTTCGCCGGTAGGCCTGCAACTATTTAATTGAAAAAAATTTGCCGTGTGGTGAGTATAATATTGTAGAACAAGATGAAATCATGATTACTCGCCCCCAAAATATACTGGCCACTGCCAATTGTTGTCGGCAACATGGCGGTCCAAGGCGGGAGGGATAACTCAGTCTGTGGACTGCGTTCGGCTGTTCCCATGATGGGCCGGTGGGGTATCAGTGATGTAATTGAAAAAAATACATATGTGCGATGTGAAAGCAGTGAGAGGGCACACTGCTACAGTTGTGTCTGGGTCAAGCACCATTCTTGTAGTATGGTACCATACATAGATGTACTAAAACTGTATTATCATACGAATATGCCACACAAGAATTAGGTGACGTGATACAAAGAAATAAGTAACAAACACGTAGACACACTACCCCAATTTTCAGCCCCACTTATTATTCTTATGTGTTCTCATTTTTTGGCGCAGTCACTTCTGATAGTACCATATTTTGAAAATATGAATAGGCCCAAAACGCACTCACCAAATGAAATCATAGATCAAGCCTAGAATTGAAACCAAAACTAGACCCAACAGGTGATCTTGCAGTTAACAACTCGTGATTCGCAAAATGTGAGTCATGAAACAAACAACCACTCCGAAGATTTTTTTGCTTCAAAGCTTAGCATGATAAACAAAAATGCGGCTTAAGTAATGTATAAAAGAACCGGTAACCCACCCGTACACTCTTGAAATTCCGGTAACCTCCCCGTACACTCTGACGTTTTGCGAGTGTATGGGGAGTACCGGTGTTTTTTGTTTGCAGTGACAGTAAAAGGGATAGAATCTTGTCGCGGCAGTAAAAGGGATAGAATCGCCGGTGAGTGATGAATTGGGTGGCAGAGCATGGCAGGAAAAGTAGTGAGAATAATGAAAGGAAAATCAGGAAAATTTGTTTTTGGTGAGTCACATGAAAAGTGAAGTTTGGGCAAGGAAATAATTACGGTACGACATTTTAAAAACCCTGGCTAAATCTGGTATTTGGCCAAGGCATATTTGGGCGTTTGGGCGTAAAAACGAATCACTGTAGTCACCCAATATTTTTAAACATTTTTGAAGGTTCAAAAATGTTCAAATATGTTCAAATATGTTCAAAAATGTTCAAAAATATTCAATGGTGTTTGGCAGCAACAATCGCTTCTTTCCTAGAGAGTTCATACTAGATTCAATCATTGATAGTTCTAACGGATGATTATTCAAGACGTGAAATTTCTCTGCTTTCTTCCGCTGTAGTCAACAATATATAACATATACGTATGATATATTCAAATTTGATTTTGTGGGATCACTTTCATGGGTATCTTCTCGCCAAATGTTCCGTAGAAGGATTATATCTTGCTTTTACTTCCTTCGTTTCAAATTTGCCGGAACTTCCAGACACCACACCCATTATTTTAGTGGAACATAAAAATTGACATTCACTCCAGCAAGATAGGATTTCCCATTGGCCCCACAATCCCCCATTGTATGTCAGCATTTTGTAGACTTTTAAGCTGCAAGTTGGCACGTCTTCTCGACCTAACTCTTGACAACAAAGTGTCCTGCAATATGGCAAAAAGGTAGGTTGGTTGTTGTGTTTCGCAATGTTTTTTTCTGCCAAACTATTTAATTGGAAATTCATGCCCCTGTCATGCCATCTTCTGCCACTCCTCCTCCATGACTTTCAAAACCCCACACCCCACAATGCCGAGAAAAAGAAGCAGGATAATTGACCATGCTTTTTAATTGGTCAATTATTTTCATTCAAAATAGTCGTGCTGTCCTGCCGTCTTCTGCAACCGCCCTCCTCTATGAAGTACAAACCCCACGTCCCACGCCGTACCCTCCTGTGGCTTCAACGCAGAACCCCTAAACAGAAGCAGGACAACTAACCGTGCAACTGGTGAGTTTTGCCATTTTTTAATCTGGTCAATTATTTAATTTGATATGTTGTGCTGACTTGCCTACTTCTGCAATGGCCCTCCTCTATGAATTACAAACACCACACCCCACGATGCGCCCTCCCATGGCTTCAACCTAACACCGAAATAAACCAGTGGGACAATTGACTGTGCAAGTGGTGAGTTTTGCCGATTTTTATTTTCTTCCATTATTTCATTTAATATGGCCGAGCCAAAAAGTCATCTTCTGCCACCCCCCTCATATATGAATCACCCCATGCCCCGCCCTCCCGTGGCTTCAATTCAAAGCTGATAAAAAGAAGTCCTGCAATTGACCACACCAATGGTGAGTTTTATGATTTTTTTATTTTGTCAACAATTTAGTTGGGAATGGCCGTCCCTGACCTGCCATCTTCTGCCATCACCCTCCGCCATGAATTAAATACCCACACTGCCCTCCCGTGGCTTCAATCTAAAGCCTGAAAAAGAAGGAGGACAATTGACTACACCCATGGTGAGTTTTTCAATTGTTTTATTTGCCAAACTATTTATTTTGAAATTATTATATACCCTCATCATGTCATCTTCCCACTCCCCCCACCACAGCCATGAATTACAACCCCCACTCCCACAGAACTTCCCTCCCATTGCATCAATGTATAACTGATGGTTTGTGTAATGATAGAGTTGCTTTCATCCCCATTGAAAACTAATTTTAAAAATGTTGTTCGGAAATATTACTACAATTCAAAAATGGTTTTTGTAGTGACAAAGTTCACATGTTTTTTACGAGTTTACTCCCAATACCCAGAGGGGGGAGTATTTGTTAGTAAATATGTTCGTGAAGAAATTGGAGTCCACCGCTCTCCATCTTGATCAAATTTGTTAGTTAAAATGTTAGCAAAACGGCTGTTGTTAGTAAGACTGTAAGCAAGGGCAAAAAAATGATCGAGGGCTGTACTAAGTTACAATTTAACTAACAAAAATGATTTTACTTGAAATCCCCGGAAAATAGGCTAGTACAAGCCCTACATACGATTTGATAGCAAGGCATTATGTTTCACTTACAGTCTTGCTAACATCTCGTTTGCAATGATGTGGTTCTTATAGTCAGAACCAAGTTAGTCACCTTAACATGATGAAAAATAAATGTATCTTAAAATTTTCCCTATCTACGTTGAGGTATCCCCTATGTACCCTTTCAACCATTGATTGTCTGTAATGTTGGGTCACCAACAATGGACATGAGATTGCACAGCTTTCTGACAACATAGGAGTTTTCTTGACAGCTGGAACGAGTTATGGTGAGACATGCATATGGGTGTGCTGTTTCTGCTTACAAGAATCTAAGTACACAATGTTTATAACTTACATAGTGTGTTAATTGGCCAAAAACGTAAATGTCACTCAAAATTAGTCATTTTAGCCATGTGGTTCTTATAATCTGGTGGTTCTTGTAATCCAGTGCATACTCTAGTGTGAGTTACGTGGTCCTGTAAATGAAGGCACGCTGCTGCTGATAAGGAGAAACCATAAACCATCTATGAGGGTTTCAGTGTGTTTAGCATTTTGTAAACACCGGAGAAACATAATGTCTGTGGAACTAGCCTGGTGTAACCTACCGTATAACCCGGATTATAAGTACCACGGGATTATAAGTCCCAAGGGGCTCATTCTATTGAGATTTGCATTTTTCCAATATTTACTCCCATCTAACTAAACTAAAACCCTCATGCGTATTTTCTCTTGTCATCAGTAACACACCCCTATGTTGCGATCCCCGTGACTCCAGGTGGTTGTTGAGAAACCTCTTATGCCATCAAAACTCTCTACACATCTCGCACACATGGTGAAGGGGTGGGCAGCATAGATGTGCAAGGAGGGCGACAGGGCGGGGGTACAATAGGGTACAATATGCCTACCTCGAAGTAAATAGGGTAACTTTCAAGATACCCATAATTTTTCACTGTGTTAAAAACACTAACTTTGGTCCTATTATAAGTACAATCAAAACGTATCTTTTGACATTTGTGGTACTTATAATCCGGGTTATACGGTATACCGTATACCCTGGTGTAATCTGAGCCCTGGGTTTTATAGTAGAATTTTTACTCCCTTCAAAGAAAATAAAAAGTCCACTTGGCTTTAACTCTGGTCCATTTTTGTCAAAGAAAAGGTTTTCCATGAAGCTGCATGAAGCAACCGGTTTAGGACAAAATTCACGGGAAGTTTACTATGCTCTAACAAAGGCTTAAATAAAATAAAGTTTCCCGAGATTAGACGCAGGTTTGAGAAGATTTCTTGGGAAAAGCATTTGTTAGCTAAAAAAAATCGTCAAGTGTTGGATTGAGTTCCTTGATATTTTGGCGAGTGTCTGTTGTTATAAATAGTTTTTATGACTAAGCATTCTCTGCCAAAAGTCCGTTCGGCATCTTCATCCTCGCTCAATGGAAGCAAGTCTCCCGTGATGAATGGGAGGCTCTTGATTCATGGGAACCCTCCCATGATTTCCCATGGTACCGCGCGCAAATATTGAAGCGCAAATATTGCGAAAAAATACTGGCGGTACATGATGATCTCAGCAAGATCTCAGCAGAAATTTCACTCATTCTCCCGATGGTGCGATTATATCTACCTATAATATATAATTTCAGTGCGTAATTTTACGAGGCATATTTTATTATAATATATATTAGTATTGGGTAATTTTACGAGGCACATTATATGTACATATATGATGGCTAAAGGTTATTTCAGATTATTTTGGTCCATCAATCCCCATCACTTCATAAGGTGATTATATTATAAAACCATAACATGACACAACCATTATATATATATTATTATTGCGCTCATAGTCCATTGCAATGAATCATTCCAACAACATATCTGGAACATCCAACTCAGATGCTAAAGTTTCTGGTATCAAAACAGATCTGAGACTTCAGGCAACACAACGGCTCTTTGAAGCATCAAATAGATTAAACAATGTTGTTTGTGAACTTGAATCATATGTTCAAGTTTTTGAATCAGAAGACTCAACTGTAAGAATGAGAATTGAAGCAACAAGGAAGATCAAGAGATGCATCATTCCTGCAATTGCAAAGGTATCAAATGTGTTGAATGAAGCTGGTAACAGTGTTGCCCCTGTTGGATCGGTCCGAGTCATCTGCGATAAATGGGAGCAAAAAATGAAGAATGATGTGGTCGATGCAGACAATAACCGGAAGAGCATTGACTTTCAGCTCTTAGAATCTTACACGAACAATGTAAAACCAACTATTGCCACTGTAACACCAAGAGAAGTCAAACGTCGCAAAGCCGATCCAGCCACTCCAATTCTCCCATCCCCATTGAATGGAATTCAATACACTAAAGTGGAAGTGATTGACATTTTATCAAAAAACAATACACATCAATGGCCAACTATAAATCACATGATAACTTCAAACCTGGTACCTTGTGGAAAGGATACTATCTATCGAATGCTGAAAGACAAGAAAAGCGGAAAAGCAATCCTAGACACAGATTGGAGTGGACGTGGGAAACCTAGGATAGAGACAACTTCACGATATCCGATATCATTACTGACCTACACAACAAAACTGGAAGAACATCTGGTAAAGAAGATGTCAATAAATTGATAATGAAGCATTGCAATAAAAAGTTGACAAAAGCAGGTCACATTCCAATGAACTTGGACGAAAAACTCAAACCATCTACACTGCGTGACCTAAGCCGTTTGAAGATAAAAAATACTAAATACCTATTATGTAGATAAAGGTGACATAGATTTGTTGATGAAAGTAATTTGTGAGCTTATCATTTAATATTTACAATGAACAAATGAGGATGGGATGTCAATACAATCCCAACAAAATAATGTGATTCTGTGTAGGTTTCTACACAGATCTGGTATGTTTATACCCAGGGAACATGGATGTTCTGACAGCATGTTCCCTCGTCGCATAGATCCAAAGATATGGACCTTTAACCTGTTAGGACCTCTCACCACTTGGGAGGTCAGGATGATCCCTTACTTGGGAGTTTTTCGAATTAGTCCATATTGGTACTAATAAGGGTGCCAATGAGAATAAGGTAGGTTCTTGGCCTATGTCACTCACCCCCACGAATGGAGTATCAGGTGAGAAAAAGAGGGGGAAAACCAGTGAAGGAAAAAAATTAACCCATGTCTCTTTATGCACAAACTAAAGAGTCTGTGTTGGTGTAGTAAAGCGTAAGTGTTGTATTGAAGAGGGAGATGACACATAAAAAATAACATGCTTAATATTGATTAAGGCTGCTGGTTAAAAAAAGATGTGACTCTTCTGATGTTTAATTGTTCAGATTTTGTACCGCGTTGAACCCTGATAGTCCAATTCGTATGAATAGTTGTGATAGTCCAAGGATCACGGTCATACCGACTCTCTGATTTGTGGAGGATACCATCTTTTCTAAGAAGTACTTGATCACCAACTTGGTAATCCCAATCACGGCGTGAGCGATTTTCCCACATCGTGTTGACGTCAGTTTGGTGCTGCCTATGTTCTCCTATCTTATTCCAGTCAGCAAGGAAGGGCACGTTGAACAACATGTCCCTACCAAAAATTGCTGCACCTGGGGAGGCTTTAAGTACTGTATGGTAAGTTGAGCGAATGGCCCATGCTGCGTTTGTTAGGAACGCATCTATGTCACTGGCAACTACTGTGTCGGCCATGTCTAGTTCAGTAGTGCAGAGCATTGAAGTAATTACCTGATGCACCCACTCCAGTATTGCATTTGCTTGTGGGTTTTTGACACTGGTTGGTTTACGCTTGATCCCATATGATTCACAAAGGGCTCCGAAGTGAAGTTTGAATTCGCTTCCATTGTCATAAATAATGTATTGACAACGTGGATAATGGCTAAACCAGGTCTTATTCACTAAATTACTTATCATTGCAGATGATTTGTTAAAGTATGGTAATTTAGGTTCGGTATGAGTCTTATTGCCCTTTTGCCCCTTCGTATCCATGGGAGTAACCACATCTGTGGTTACCGGCAGTTCTACTACCTCAAACCAACTAGAAGCTGGATCGATCATAGTAAGACACATAAAGTCAATTTCTGTCCCATCTTTACCTTTGAGGGTGCATGGTCCAATAAGGTCCACACATAATGCCTCCCAAGGGTTTGTGATGACAAGCTTAGTAGGGAGTTTCCTGTACTTGTGCTTGTGTTGTTTGTTGACTTGACAAATACGACAGTTTTTGACATGTGATCGGATAGTACTTCGCATACCTTTCCAATACATTGCAGCATGTAACATCTCTTCAAGACATGTGTGTCCAGGATGCTGCAAGTAGTGGTGATACCAGCTGACTGCTTGATTCTGAAGGGCTTTGGGAATGACCATTTTGCCATCCTTACACAATAATTGAGTACCCTCTACTAATTGAGTGGAATACTTGTCATGTCTACTAAGCCTCTCCAAAGTTGCATCTGTTGCCTGGGCTTGTGCAATTTCCTGCACTGTTAAGGGGTAAATTACATCTTTGTTGGTGCAATTTGCAAACAGCAGACTAATACTTTCTTGGTGAGGAGGAGTGCTGTCAGCACTCAAAGCATGCTTAGTGTAGTAACACCAGCATTTCGTGAACGTCATCCAATTGGCATTGTCATATTGGGTTGGACCGGAGTCTAACCTGGAGATGGCATCAGCAACAGTGTTATGGATGCGTTTTATGTGCATGATTTTGGGACCATACTCCTCTAGGAGTAACCTCCACCGGTAAACTCGGTCAGAGGTTAATCCAAGGGCATCTTGGATTAGGTTTTTATGGTCTGTATAGACCTTTATTTGTTGTCCCCACAGTATGCCTTTGAACTCTTTTAGTGTCTCCACTGTGGCCAGTAGTTCAATTTCGGTCACACTGTACTTTTGTTGCGTCTCAGATCATTTTCTGCTGAAGAATGCAAGAGGCCTATTACCTTGAGTGATCACTGAACCAAGTTGTTTAGACGAGGCATCAGTGAATATTTCAAATTCCTTTGAAAACTCAGGGTAGGCTAAAACTACATCTTTAGCGATGACAGCTTTTACGTTATCAAGTGCTATTTGATGTACCTCATCCCAGTACCAAGGTTGCTTTTTAGTCTTCTTGGCTTTGGTGACTTTAGTATGACCACACTCTCCTACTGGCGAGGTGAGTGGGGCAAGCATTTCACTACGTCTTGCCCAAAGATCTCTATAGTACTGGACCATGCCCAGGAACCTACGGAGGTCTTTGACTTGTTTTGGTGGTGTTATTTCAAGTATCGCTTGTACTTTGTTTGGTTGTGGCTTTATGCCAGTCCTTGTTAAGATATACCCTAGGTATTCTGTCTCTACAGCACAAAACTTCGATTTGGGGGCATTGACTCTCAAGCCCGCGTCTCGCAGTCTGGTAAGTACCAACCTTAAATGATCTAGGTGGTCATCCAAACTTGCCCTGGTGATGCAAAGCAAATCATCCAGATACGTCCTCACGAACTCTAATGCAACCATTAGCTCTGACATCTTTGCCTGAAAAATGTCGGGAGAACCTGCAATACCCATCGGTAATCTAAGATAAGAATACTTTCCCCAGGGGAAGATGATGGTGCAGATTTTGGATGCATCAGGATCCAATCTTATGGTGTAGTAACCCATGTTAAAATCAAGGGCTGTAGCAAAAGTAAAACCTTCTAACTCTTGCAACACTGTACTGATTTTAGGTAATGGAAACGGTTTCCTAACTAGTCGTTTATTTACCTCCCTAAAATCCGAGATAAAACGTACGGTGTTATCTTTCTTTGGTATTATGAATGTGGGTGACACCCATTCTGATGCGGGCTGAAACCCTACTACCCCCAGTTCACAGAGCCTATTCAATTCTTTAATTATGGTCTCCTTGTGTATTTTTGGCACTGGAAATGGTCGGCCATGATATGGCTTCACACCTTCCTTTAATTTTAGGGAGACGGGGTCTGTGTTCCAATCACCTAGTGTTCCATCAAAAAGTTCCTCAAAATCTGTGAGTAACTCTAGTAACTTGTTTTTGTCTTGGAGACTAAGGTGAGTACAGTTGGTGCTAACAACTGATTGGAGGTCTGCTTTTTCGTATTTTGCGTCTAAGATATGTACCACTTGCTGAGTCACTTCTTGCATACTGCTGGGTTCATGAGCCATGCTGTTGTTTACAGCCCAGGCTTTTTCCATTGTTGACTTAGTCAGACTACTGATGTCCCTCATTGGCAAAATGACGTCATCAATTGTTATTTCTTTTGTTCGAAAATCTAGAACAATTCCTAACTCTTTCATGGTATTACAACCAAGAATGAGGTCATACATTGGCTTGGTCATCTTCTTCTTATCATATTCTACAACGTCTGGTGTTACCAGATACTCCTTGCTGTTGGAATAATAAAAAAACGAAAGTGAACATCGCTTCTTCCTTTGGTTAGGAAGTCCCCATTCGACGTATGCCAAGAGTTTGGCACCTGCCTAGCCAAGTAGGGGAAATGCATGGATGTTCCCTTTTCAAGGAACATCAAGTCACCATCAGATCCACTGTCAAGTAGGACCTTAAGGACTTTGTTACTAGCACAACTCTTCCTCGAGTGTTCGTGTCTCTGTGGAAGCTGATTTTCAGTTACTAAGGTGTGCCATGCTTTGGCCACTACAGCTGTGACTCTTCCTTCTATTTGACTTTTGAAAGAAGTGTTCACACTATTGAGAAAGGCACCCGACAGTTCGGGGTCCGACAATTCGGCAGTTATCTCACTCTGTGTGCTGTTTTCGACTTTTGCTGCAAGATTTTTTTGATCTTGCTTTGTCGTAGTATGGTAAACAATTCGATTATTTGAAATTGAATGTTCCGGTATCTTATTAAGATTTTTTGAATCTTTTTTAATTTCTTTATTCGAATTAATATTTGAACGTGAGTTAACGGTAGTTTTACTTGGACTGGGGTAAGTATCACTTGGTTGTTTATTACTTTTTAGTTTCTTACAACATTTAGTTAATTCCCCGGTACTACCACACCCATCTTTTCAGGACGAGTCGGAGACATCGCTGTCACTTTCGTAACGGCGCTTGCATTTCTTCTGCGAACGCTTGAGTTTCTTGTTAGATTTTTCAAGTTTCTTGATCTTTGCAGACAATTGCGCATAGGCACTATTGGTGCGAGGAGAAGCCTCAGTAGAACGTGAAGGTCCATGGGGCTTTCTTCCTGTGAAGTCCTTTTTGAAGGAACAGTCCTTAGCATACTTGCGGCAGTCTTGCATATTATGGGTCATGTGTGCGCCCCCATGTTTCTTGCACAAAATACAGTGCTTCGCATTTGTGTTATGCTTACGTGGGATACGATCCGTAAATGTACTCATCTTCTGCTTCAAGGAGTCGCTAGACTTTGTCGAGCTTTTAGGCCCATCACGATCCTTGTCGGTCGGATAAGCCTTCTTGATGCGTTCGAGTGCTTCTAGATGCTTCCGAACGCTCTGGGGTACCGTTGCCCCACTGAGTTCGTATTGGTCTTGCCAATTCCTCGGGACCATGCGTAGTATGTGACTAGCTAGGTCCGGGTCATCGAACGGCTTCACCGCAGCGGTGAGCTTGGTGGCACGGTTGGAGAAGTAAAGACAGGGCAATAAGTCCAAGTAGCCATTCAGCTGCTGGATGCGGCTGATGAATTGGCGAATCGGAACCCTGTTGGGCTTCTTCAACCTGTTACTTATGTAGAAGCGCTGGGTCTCAGCAGCGTCATTACGGAACACGGTCAATAAATGGAAGCTGACGCATTCCATGAATGACCCCCAAGACTGCTCATGCTTCTTGGGATGTTCTTCCCCATAAATATCAGTCCATGGAGAACAGTCAATTTGTTCACTCACGATCTTCTTCCAGGGGGGCGCCTTGCTTCCTCCGTGAGTAGGTTGGAGTACAGGCTGAACACTTGATTGATGACGGACATAACAGCCTCATCAGCTTTCTTAGCGGCTTCTAGGGCCTTTTCATAAGCCTTTTCTTTGGGAGGATTCGCATCCGATCCCGAGTAACTCCAAAAAGCTTCTTTGGCCTTGTTTGCCTTCTTGATGCAATCCTTCTGGTCCTTGCAGACCCTATCATATGCTGTATCAAGGCCCTTCTGCCTCACGGCATCCAGGGCTGCTTGGACATGCATCAGGAATTGCTCAGGGGTACCGTTTGACCATACGGATACCCTCAGCTCTACCTTACCAGGTAGGGTGAGCTTCATCATGCTGGCTGTAGTATCTACTGCCAAAGCATCTTGAACTACATCCCGTTCGGGTATGTATGGCACAGGCGGCTTGTTCCGTCCCGGGTTCCTCTCACACTCTTGGCTTTAAAGTCCATCAGGGACTGCCTTTGAGCTGCTCATTCTCGTAAGTGCGTCACCTAAGCGCGTACGGATGAATAGGGCCTTAAAAAAGCTCCTAGGGGTACCGCTGACGTGCGAGAATTCTTGTGGCTGATGCGATGTAGTTCCATTTTGCACACTCTCGTATTACGTAGCTGACGACGGGTCTGCTTGCGCAACGGAGCACGAGTGACGGAGTGGAGGGGAAAAACTTTTCTGTGGCTTTCACGCGAGAAGGTCGCGGAAACGGCTATCTATAGATAGTGACCTAAGCCGTTTGGAGATAAAAAATACTAAATACCTATTATGTAGATAAAGGTGATATAGATTTGTTGATGAAAGTAATTTGTGAGCTTATCATTTAATATTTACAATGAACAAATGAGGATGGGATGTCAATACAATCCCAACAAAATAATGTGATTCTGTGTAGGTTTCTACACAGTTCTGGTATGTTTATACCCAGGGAACATGGATGTTCTGACAGCATGTTCCCTTGTTGCATAGATCCGAAGATATGGACCTTCAACCTGTTAGGACCTCTCACCACTTGGGAGGTCAGGATGATCCCTTACTTGGGAGTTTTTCGAATTAGTCCATATTGGTACTAATGAGGGTACCAATGAGGGTACTAAATAAGGTAGGTTCTTGGCCTATGTCACTGCGCAGCTACACTACGGAAATTGCAATGAATCACAGCATGTCTCTCACACAAACTTTTGTATCCAAAACTACTACACAATATGCAGCAGAGCATTCATTTCGAGGGTCCATCAGTTACTTGTTTGTCATTGCCAGTACTCATTTCATACCTGCTTTTGAAGAAGAAAGTGACATCCGAAAATAATTGAAAGGCGTGAGTAAGGAAACAAGACAGCTGTATGATTTGATAACGGGCTCACGTGGTGGTGTTCCAGTGTATGTTGTCAGACCAGAGTTGATCACATCCACCGACAATAGTACTGTCTACATATTTGAGGGTCATTCATCCAAACCTGATGTATTTCGACTGGTCACAAAAGAGTCCTGTGCAACACAAATTCAGTTTACAATATCGATGATAGCAATGCAATGTGTGGCATGAGAGAAATGATGACCTGGACGTTTTCTGGCAGTGGAACATGTGCTCCATTATTCATCACAGTCTCTGGTTTAAATGATAGAGAGATGCCACCCGGAAAGGACTTAATTGTGTTGAAGATCCCTGGTCTTTGCATTGGTGGCAGTGGTGTTGGTTCCAATGCACAACATGGGTATGTTGTCTTCATGAGAAGAGGTGGCGGTGTTGACAAAATGAGATTCCAGCTTTATCAAAAGCATGTACTCATACCTTGCCACAATTGGTTGAGAAAAGAATATGCTGGTTTTGATGAATCTATTGGGTTGAACATTCCTGATGAGCTGACAGTGGTGTCTTGGTGTGATGGAGATTTATCACAACTGTATTCTGTTACAAATGAGCACAGTATGTTGACTGATCAGAAAGTAATTGCAAATAAGCAAAATGCAGCGCAAACAGCAGTAGAGCAAGCAGCTGATTTGGCAAAGGTTTTTAAAGTCATCAACCAAGAAGCAAGGAGACACACAGTTACCGATATTGATCCATCGCGGCATCCAATGAAAATGAAAGTCGCAATAGCATTTCAAAGTGACGAGATGAAACACTTGAATCTTGGTCCAAAGAAAACTGGTTCACTCATTGATTTTATCTCTGTCTTACCTGAGATAGCAACAAAAGCAGCTACAAGAGAAAATATTTTGTTTGGTATGCATGAAAATGGAATGCACGACAAAGAAAAATCCAGATACCCTGTACTACTCAAGATTCTGGGAACATGTCGCAGGTCAGTACCACAAGAATTATACAAGAAGGTGATCGACAATTTTGCTTACCTTTACAATGTGGTGTTGGAAGAAGGATGCATCCCAGAGGAAGTTTTTGATGAACTTGCTTTTCCCATGGATGCGGATGTCAATGGCAAGGATGTCTTTCGAAATGCAGGAATTTCTCAAGAAAGTTATCAAAGAGCCAAAAGTTTGACTCACTCAACCCAAGTAGGTCTACGCAAGAAGCGTGTTGAAGAAATTCAAGCCAAACAGCGTCAACAAGAAGAGTTTAGACGGAGCAAAAATGTTGAACAGCTCATAGCAGTGCACCTGATCGAAACAAAGCTTCTAGATATGATCGAGGACGACTCGACGGAGAGGCTATTGGTTAATTGTCGCATTGAATATTTTGCAAGAGTGAAGTCAGCGGAGTTGGCAGCATTCATATATGCACATGACCCTGAACCCTGAAGTGAAGAACCAAATACCAAAAAACATGGGCAAGTTAGAAGATGCGAAAGCTGCATTAGATAGTGGAGTGGGGCTAGAAAATAATCAAATATATACTGCTTACCAATGCAGAGACAAATCGAACATTCTAGATGCGAAACAAAAAAGTGCACAGCCGAAGTCATCCCAAAATGAAGAAGTTGAACGTACATTAGAAGATGTTACTACTGTCATATTGTGCTCCAATGACAATGACGGAGGCATTCTCCCATCGAAGTTACTAGAGCATGAAGAGTGGCTGAAAAGAATGAATCTTTTGTTTGGTATCGATGACATGTTAGAGTCATTTTGGATTACAAATGCAATGAAGGCGAAGGGGGATTATTTAGTCAAAATATTGAGAGGGCGGATGAAACAATTGATGAAGAAGCGAATTGAAACCAAGTCAAAGAGAGCTCACTGGTCTTTCAACCTTGCATCGAAGAATCTTGCAATTGGCGCAGCCTACATGGTTGTGGTGGATCACGTGAAAACTGACCTGAAATGTCTCGATGAGTATGATTCCCTCTTGTCTCCTTGTAAGCATAAATTCATGCTCTCTGCAACTTACCCAAATCGTGAGGGAGCATACTTATACTACGATACAAACCTAGGTGAATTTATAAGGAGTGGAAAAGTCAGTGGTCGTGGATTTGAGAAGAGGCATGACGAGCACAAAGCCAAATCAAATATTGCGAATGCAAGCAGTAACTTTTATTTTTTGTATCCATCGCATCATCTCCAACTCAAAGATACAAGACAAAAGAGAGGAACATTTGAAAGTCTTGAAATGTATATTGCTGCAGGATTTGACCGTACTTCAGACGCTGCTGCAACAGTTTCCAAAAACTGTCACGATGGTGACATTTTGTTAATGGACAACGACGGCATAAATCGCATCAAGTCAAGTATGTCACGAATCCCAGTGGAACTGCATAAGTTCCATACTTACCTTGCATACCTGATGGAATTTGGATATGATTTAGCAATCAGACCGTCTGCAAATGTGTCAGAAAGTCCCGATTTGAAACAATTGCAGGACTATTTGAGAGCAGTTCATAGTGGACGAAGACAAGAATGGGGCTGATCGGAATGTTTGTTCGCGATCTATATGTGTTAGTTAGAGAATGGGGCTGATCGGAATGTTTGTTCGCGATCTGTATGTGTTAGTTAGGTGTTCAGATCATCGTCGAGAGTGGCATGAGATGAGATTTGTCGGCGAGCGAAAGACACAACTCTACAAGTTTCTAGTGAATTCCTACTAAAAAAATATCTTACGTAAAATGCAAAATTTCGCAATATTTGCACCCGGTAGCATGAATCATGGGAACCTCCAAGGAATCATGGGAAACTCCCAAGAATCACGGGAGCCTCCAATGATTCATGGGAAGTGCCCGTTATTCATGGGAAACTCATAGGGAATCCCTGACTTCAATTCACGGGAGGCTCCCATGATTCATGGGAGGTTCCCATGATTCATGGGAGGCTCCCATGATTCATGGGAGGCTCCCATGATTCATGGGAGGCTCCCATGAATCGCGGGAGGTTCCCATGAATCACGGTGCATGTGAAATCATTAGAGTTGTGTCCCGTTCTCATCCCGGACGTTTCGGCGAGATTGGGATTGTCCCGGGATGGGACCCAACGGGATCGGGATCATCCCGGGATTCGACGGGATTACCAAATATCCAGGATTCACCGGGATTTTCCCGGGATATACTGGGATATAGCCGGGATGATGGATACTTTATCCAAATATTGCACGAAAAGTGCACGAACAAAAAGGACTAACAAAAAATACGTAATCGTGCTAGCAGGTGCAATTCACTATTTTAGTGCGTTCGCAAAGATCTTATCGTTATTGGGTAGGGTACCATACCATAAACATGCTACATGGAATAAAAATGTTAGTCACAATAATAATATATAAGTATATAAATCCAAGAAATCCACAGGGTGAGATTTTTTATCTTTGATAGTCATTTGTCCTGCAAATTTGTATGTAATGAGGTCATTTTAGGTCAGAGGACGTTTATTTCATACCCCATAGAAATAATAATATGATCGTCATTCTTCCACTCAAGTGGAGCATGACGTGGAACATTCCACATGTGATTTGCTAACAAAATAAGATGGTGTTCTGTCTATCAGTCCCAAAAATACACAAACTTGAATGGTAAATATATTTGTATATCTTTTTGTACAATATATTATTTTACACACAACACTCATTAGAAAATACACCTCTGTCTATCACTAAACCAGAAGGACGATAAGAATTTATTAAATTTACCATGTTGTGCAATCATCGTGCATCATCTGCTGCCCGCCGTCACCAGCAACAACAGCAAACAGTTGCTAACTTTGCTGCCGCTTTCCCAGCTGCACATCCTGACCCACCTGGCCTACCTGATGGAGCTGTTGCTGTGCCTCACGACCCAGGTAACATCCTACAGACAGGGAGGCATCAGCATCACAGAGAACACCGTGCTCCTCATCGTCCAGATGTTGCCGTTGCTACTGCTGGCCCACGCCCCACCCAGCCCCGCCGACAAAATCGCCGTGAGTTGACATTGGCGAGACATATTTCCCCCCTCTCCGCCACTTTATGTCTTGGCGTGATGGCAGGGAATATCCTACGCCACATCTCTTCACAAGAGAGCAACTTGAGTCAATCACAGCTGACCAACTTGACCGTTGGGCAAAGCATCGCGTCTATGGAGATGAAAATGCAGACAGTGGCACTGCATACCCCATCCATTACCGTTCTGGCTCTGTCCTGGCATGGAAGAGGTCCATCTCCCACTTCATGCCAAGCAATAATGTGCCTTGGAATGAGACGACACAAACAGGAAATCCGACGCGTAGCCCTCATTTCTCCCGTCTTACCAGACACATGAAAAGATTTGAAGCACAGCGCCATGGCGTTGCCCCTCAAGCTCGAAGACCCATGACCACAGCTGAGTTTGAACGATATCAAGAGTTTCTATGGCAGCATGAAGATAGAGAAGTTGGGCTTGTTGGAGCTGCAGCCTCAACTTTTCAATTGTCCATGATTGGACGAATGGATGACTGTGCCAAGTGGCGAGAAGCTGACATAAATGTGTACTCCCAGTTTCCTGAGTATGGCATCACTGGTCGTCTGCCTTGGTCAAAGAATGTCCATGAAGAGAGAGATGCCCCCCTGCAAGTTTTGTTTGGGGCAATGGATACAAGATTTGATGCCATCTCAAATATTGGTCTCTGGCTTGAATTTGATGCCATGTTGCATCCAGAAGAGAATGAGTTTCTCTTCTCTATCCATGGCCTGGATGACCCTATCCGCATCAAGGAGAAGATAAGCAAACTTCTAACAGAGGCCCTAAAATCTGACTTCCAGTATGATCGACCTGGCCTATTGGGCACTCACAGTATCAGAAAACTTGCTGTTACCCATGCCAGAGGAGTGGGTTGTACCAAGGTAAGATTATATGGTTTCAAATTTTGTTTGAGAGAAATCTAACAAAGATATTTTCCAATTCAGGATGACACTGACTACCGTGGAAGATGGAAAAATTCCCGTCGCCAGCATGAGACTTATGCTGATGTTCACATTGCCTTTGTTGATGCCAAGGTTGCAGGCGCAATGTGCAAGGGTGGGCCCATTGCCTACACTGTCAATGAGCTTTCAGGGATAACTAATGATTGGATACTTGAACATGTTGTCCCAAATATGAGATTGAAGGGATATGACAGGCAAGTTTGTTTGGTCTTGGGACGTGGAGTGTTGTTTCGCATTTTTGATGCCAGCGGAGAGACTGCTGTTCCCCTGCCCATTCGAGAGCGAGTTATGAGGGCATTCAATGATCTTGGGGTGAGGAATGGCTTAGAAGAGGGTACAAATCCAGTCAAGAGGATGCCTCTCGCCATTGCTGGGAGTGATTCAGAGGTTATCATGGAGATCATTGGTGATGATGTGCAGGGAAGTGAGGGAGCAAACAGCCGTCGTGATGCAGCAGTTCGCAACCAGGAGGTACGTTTGCTCTGTTCGCAGATTTCATTGTTACGTCGCGAAGTTGCTGATGCTAGGATGGAGGCAGAAAGACAATTATTCATTTTGAAACAAAAGATTGGTCGTATGACCAATAATATTACTCGACTCTCAAACAGGACAGCTTTTGTGCGCAGAACGAATGGTTCCAAGAGGAGGCGGATCATTACGAATGAAGACGAGCACGAATCAGAAGAAGATACCGGAATAACAATAGAGGCATTACCTCCCATGGTTTTGGAGGCTCGCTTGATTCCATGTCCGAGGACAATCCATGATCTTTGGAAAGAGTTTGAATTTGGTTTCCATGGGTTTAAGCCCACTAAGGATTGGACAGCGGCAGAGAGGGGACAGGATCGTTTTAAGTACTACAAGAGGAATGTCGTTTGGCAGAAAGTCTCAGAGATGGTGAGGGCAGGATACACTGCAGATGCAGCTTGTGATAAAATTTACATGGTTTATGGGTCAAAGTTGAGTGTAACAGCAATTATTAAGCGTATGATAGCGGATAAGAAATTTGGGGGTCATCCTGGGTTGCGCACTATAGCACACTAATTAGTTGATGTAATAAAAATGACTTTCTACATCCAAATGTTTTGTGAGGAAATCAAACTCTATGACAACTTTAAAATGGTAATATTTTTTGTTATATTCGATGAATACATATTTTAAATACAACATGCTAGATACTAATTAGATCATCATAACCTGCATTCACTGATGAACTATCGAAGGAATTATATTACTAAGTTTTATTTATTGGATGGTGAGGTTTATTGTGTCAATTTGTCCGGGGGGGGCAAGTAACAGGGGATGATGTGTCATCTCATGGAATTAGCAATTTAGTTGAAATACAGATGTGTCATACTGTGCAATAAGAGAATAGCCAGAGTGCAAACATTCAATGGATTCTTACCATCTTGTCACATTTGTGGTCAAGTAATCTGCAATTGAGTAGGCGGTGAGGGCAGTGGTGTGTCAATCAGTCTCGACGCCAAGACACAAGGTGATGTGAGGTTAAAAATACAACCTACTTGAAACAAACAATTGTTTGAGGTGGAAAGAATAAAGCGCACAGAAATTGACTCTTACCATTCTTCTATAGTGCGTTCAGCCAAGGGTGATGCACAAAGGATGGAGCATCAACGCTGCTCATCGAAACGTCTCAACAAAAGGTAGAGCATCGATGCTGCTCGTCAAAACAACAAAGCTGGAATCATGTTATTCGAGGCGATGATGGACCGGACAAGTAGGACTTATTGGGACTGCCTAAGGAGTAACATAAAGAGATCGACTGGACAGGACAGAACCCTTCGTGCAGCGAAAGAATATTTAATAATGTACCAAAAAGAGTTAAAGCGCCGCTCGACCGGGCAGATCGATGCTCATTTAAACATTGGAGCACGTAGCATTGACAACACAACAAAAGATGGAGCATTGACGCTGCTCGCTGAAACATCGAGGCTCGTAGCATCGACAATGCAATGAAGCGAGTTTCGATGACCAAATGATTGACTGAATGGAGGGTTTAGACAATGCTGACATGGGTACGCCACTGGGATGGACGAGCGAAGGGGGAAAGCACTCCAATTGGAGTCCCTTCTCTGCCTACAACGCTGTCCTCTCCATCAATGTGAACCCCAGCTCGACCATCAACTGCACACAGAAGATGCTGACATGGGAACACCAATGGGGTCGACAAGCGAAGGGGAAAGCACTCCAATTGGAGTCCCTTCTCTGCCTACAACGCTGTCCTCCCCATCAATGTGAACCCCAGCTTGACCATCAACTGCACATAGAAGATGCTGACATGGGTACACCACTGGGGTGGACGAGCGAAGGGGAAAGCACTCGATTGGAGTCCCTTCTCTGCCTACAACGCTGTCTTCCCCATCAATGTTAATCCAAGCTCGACGATCAACTTTGGTTGTGAGGGATGAGGGTTGTGGTTGGTGGCTGTGAAAAAAATGAATATGTCAGAGATCTCGAAATTGGTGAAGTCATAATACTACTTAGACCTTCTCTTGAAAAATGATTGACGTGTCTTTGACTTACTGACCTCATTTCCATTTATAGGTAATATTGTGTGGATCTCGAAGTGTATTTCCTATTTGATATGATCATAGTAGAGAACAATCCGTTCGTGACGTACGAACATACATATTGTATCGTACCAAGTTCTGCCGTGGAGTATGTACTTTAAGTACGTCACTCTTAATCCCGGGAATCCCGGGATCAGGGGTGGCGGGACGGGATGGCAATCCCGGCCGAGATATCCCGTCATCCCGGTTTTTAATCCCGGACGAGACACAACTCTAGAAATCATGGGACTCCTTCCATGAATTATTTGTATCCCTTGAGCCAGAAGACTTTTCCAACGGACATAAGGGGGAAAGAAAGCTAAGACATATGGTACTTCAAAAATAGGCAACCGGGTCGCCACAGGTCACCACCACCAGGCCACCACCATGCTACTCTCTCAGTACAGCTCAGTACAATACTATCTCCTGCTATGGTACCACATAAAGTACCTCCACATCGCGATGATATCCTGATGACATCTGTATTATTGTATCGTATTGTTATCCTTGCTTGGTCATGAATTACTCAATCCGCATGATCCTAATCACTGCCATAGCTGCCTCGCCCACACTTGCCTTTCAGTCGCGACGGCATCCGTTTATTCCTCGCAAGTCAAACATTTTACGCCTCCCCATTCAAAGACTGAATTCGACCCCGGAAAACGCTGCGTCGTCCTCACTACGTGCTACTTCGGGCTGGGTCAAACCCGACACTATCATTCAAAACAGCCATCATTCACAAGACCCCGTGCCGCCCTCTCCAATCGAAGCAATCCTAATCCGCGACCGTCTGGTCTACATTAAACATGACGACTCGCTCCACCTGCCCCATTCTAACATTAGTGGTAATAAGGCCCGAAAATTCTTCGCTCTCAACAACGTTCCCGCCATGGATTTTCCAGATGCCATCGTGAGCTATGGAGGGCCGCAGAGTAATGCCATGGTGGCGTTAGCGGCGGTTGTTTCTTCGAAGAATTGGGAGTTAGAAGAACGACAAGAGAGTGGAGAGGGAGATGATGAAGTATCGGGTTCATTGTGGGAATTGGATGGGATAGAAGACAATATTCGGATAGGGGCCGAGGAGAATGGAGATTTTTTGGAATTCATGTCGATGGAATCGAATGATGTTGGAGCGATTCAAGATGGGGTGGAGGCAGATTCGCGTGCTTTATTAGATGGCCACGATCCATCCGTAACTAAGATTTCTCCACTCAAAAAACGATTTATCTACTACACGAAGAACGTGCCTCGATATCTTCGAAAGTATCCCAATGGCAACTTATTAAGAGCTTTGGCCTTGGGTATGGAAATGCGGACTTTGTCTCATGACGAATATTCACAGTTGTTTGGAGGGCTGCATGGTGGGAGTGTCATGGCTCCGGCCGATTTGGATGCCCCGGTTCCTGGAAGGAGTCTGTGGGTGAGTCTTTCATTGAAGTGAAATATTGCGCTTCGCTCCTTGATTCAAGGAAATGGAGACTGATTGTCTTGTCTCTAGAAATTGTATGTTATCTTGTCTTTATTGCTTTGTCGATTATTAAAAAATGTTTCGTGGACACTTTGAAAGATGCCACAGGGCGGCGCTTGTAGCATAGCCGAACCGGGCAGTGATGTCCTCGCCAAAGAAATCATTGACTTCTGGTCATCCAATGGAAAGGGCATGGCGCTGGCTGTATGCGTGCCCGGAGGGACTTGTACTACGGCACTGTTATTGCATCGATCCATACAGAAATTGATGCGACAAACCTCTAGTGAAAACAAGAATGCACTCGACATTCGTGTGGTTGTTATTCCCTGCGTTGGAGACGATGAATATGCATTGAGACAGATGTGCAACTTAGATAAAGGCGTGGGTGGCAAAGGGGATCCCAATGACATGCCTTGGATATTACGCCCACGAGCCGATATCGGATACGGATCTGCACGACGAAAAGCTGGTGGTTATTTTACCTTTGGCGAACCTGCCAAGGCTATCTTGGACACATTTGATGAAATGAACGAAGAGGGTCTAAATTTGGATCTTATTTATGGGGCGCCGGCATTTAGCTTGCTATTACAGCATTGGAGGTCAAGGGATCCAACGTGCCCGATAGCAGGGCGTCAGATTATGTATGTACACAGTGGGGTTTGGAGGGCATTGCCAGTCAATTAACACGTTACAAACACAAAGGTCTCTTAGATGCCAGAACAATTCAATGATAACCAGATTTGTTGAAGCGTTACAGGTATTAATTCACTTCTTTTTCTTCTTTTGTTTCTTTTCTGACAGAACCTTACCAAGGTCACTCTCACTGAATCTTTGTTGCTGTTCTCTGACTACAACTTCCCAATATCTTGTAAAGTTAATTTCTCCCCCTTGAGACCCTACTTCCTTGATTGGTGCCCCGTCATCTCCTCCAAAAAGCTTCGCAATTGTCGACTCCATTTTATCTCTACCGACTCGAGCATACAACATATTCATTGTTTCGTCTATGCTCACCATTCCATTGTTGTTGCGATCATAAATCATGAACTGTATCATGTGGTAAAAGCTGGCAGGTTCTAAGCCCGATACGTCCCGGATGTTGCGCTCAAAGTTCAACTGGAATTCTTCCCAGTCTATCACCCCATCCAACTTTTCATCCACTTCCCACATTATATCCTGGACTTCTTTCTTGGTAACTTTCTTCCCCAGTGATTTTAAAGCTGCTGCCGTGTCCTCCGGTCGAATCTGTTGAATTGGACGATTATGGATTTCAGAAACAGTCTTTTGCAATTCTGCTTGTTCCTTTTGTAGCGCGATCATGATTTTTTCCTGTTCTTGCGGATTGCAAGATGATCGACGAGGTCGAACAGGTGAAGATTTATCCCCAGCGCCACTTGAGGAAGAAGTTGGAGAGTGGACAATGCTTCGCAATGTTGCAGTAGAATGGTTGAGAGGTCTTTGATACTCTGCCAACAATTTTGTTATTTCCTTGAGTCGTTGCATGGCGTGTACTTTGTCTGCAAAGTAACAAAGTTGATCGTATACTCGTTTCAGTTCTTTCATTTCTTTGGGCGCAATCGAATTGCTGCTGTCTGAAGCGGACTGCTTCATGATGATGATCAGTTCGGGATAATTGAGGATTTTACTTTGGGTTCAACTAATTACACACTCCCGAATTCAATTCCACATCTATTGCCCTTTTATTTAAAGCTTAGTGGTCGTTCTTATGAATTTACATTCGCATTCTTGTTGGCATGTTCAATTGCAGAATCGTCGATAGATTTTTTCTGTTCTTCTCCTGGCCCCGTCTTCCACCTAAGTTTTCTTAACATTTTTGCAAAAAAACGTCAAAAACATATTGATGCTCCAAATCATAGTCCATACCCCCAACGAGCGACCCGAGCAAATTCCAACCACCTAAAGCAAATCATCATCATTATCATCTTCATCGTCTGAATCGAAATTGTATTTTTTCCGCTGAATATGAATCTTTCCCGCATCAGCCGCTTGCTTTTGCTGCGCGCCCACTATCCCCTCGAGCATTTCGATCAGCTTCCCCTCCGTTATTTTCGAGTCTATCTTTCCTTGCAAGGCCATATTGGCTATCATTGCCTCGACTGCCGATGCGCGTTCTTTCTTTACAAGCTGTGTTGGGATGGGTAAGTATGGGTGAGTGCGGATTGCGAACGCAACTTCAATTTAAAAAACTCGCGATATGGACTCCGGGCAGCATGATGTTTCGCCGACAGAACCAGAGAAACAACACGGAAACAAGCAACCACGAATCATAACCACATACCTTGACTCGCCGCAGTCTCGCCAAGGCTTCCGGTGTCATGGCCTGTTCTAAAATGGCTTGCCGCTGTGCTTCCCTCTGAGCGGCCGCATCGTTCGAGGACTGACTGGGGGCACCGCCGCCCGCTGCGCTGCCGGTGGGATCGGCGAAGGTAAAACCGTCGGGAATTTCCGAGGGTGCAATGTCGGAGATTGGTATGTTGGACATGGGCTGGATGAGGTTCGGCGCTGTAGTGTCTTCTAACGATGAGAAGAGGTTGACAGAGGTTGACAGGTTGACAGGATTATCTACTCTTCACAGGCGGTTGATGAGATCGACGGGCGGGAGGTTGCGTGAGAAGATCCCATAATGGAACCGGATGTTTTTGGCTATTGTACGGATTCCCATGTGATGAGCATACTGAGTTCGCGAGCAACACCACAAAATACTTAATGTAGAACTAAATATACTTGTTCTCGCAACTTAGGAGTAATGAAACCCCTAAACAGCGGTTGGTGGGGGTCGGTCCGCGATGAGCCTGCCATGTGCCATCGATCAGCCACCAATCGTCCAACATTGCGCCATACTCATTACTTCAGTGTGATAACAAGACGATACAGAGGGTGGAATAGGTTCGAATAGAGCGAAAAGAAACACCCATCGCCCATCGCCAAAGATCATCCGTATCATGGATTTATCTCAGCGAGATGGCAACGCCGTCCTTCATAGCAATCTTTCGCAATGGATACTTCAAAATGGAGGCAAAATACATAAAAGCCTCGCTCTCTGCATGCCGAACGATATCGACGGTGAACAAACGGCGACAAACTCATCCTCATCCACAGACAACAGGATGCCACATCCCGACTCTTCTCAGCGAGGAATATTCGCAAAGCACTCGTCCATTTCGAAGGGAGAGGAATTGATTCGTCTTCCACAACATTTGGCATTGGACGGAAGAGATCTACCGGTGAATTACGGAGAGCAAAAGAATGCATCGGCGTGGCTTCGTTGTCTCGCGTCTCTCCTTCAGTCTTGGCATATCTGGGACAATGTCAAGTCCAATGGCACTGTCCACCTAGACCAATCAAAAGACAACAATTTACTGAACAACTACTCGCAATATGGACCCTATCTCGATTCTTTACCGGAAACATACGATAGTCTCTTGAATTGGTCATTGTGGGAACTGCGTTCTTTTTTGGCTGGGACCACACTTGGTATTTTTGCATTGTCGGGCATCAAAGGCGTCGATGCCAAAGAGCATGACACAGACAAGGAAGATAACGAACTTGAAACAAACATGCGCACAAGATATCAGACTACGGTAGTGCCATATCTAAATTATTTGAAGCAGATTGGGTTCTTTGCCTTGGCGGAAAAAGACAGAGATTGCAATTCTTTCGACACGGGTAAAAATGACAAATCCGATCTCCATTCGAGAGCCAAGCGACAAAAGACGGAAAGTGATCATGGCACAAATGCCGAGGATCTTTATAACCTCTTTCGCCGGGGCTGCATGTGCATTTCCACCCGTGCTTTTCATATGCAATCCACATCATCCTCTGATACGGGGGATTACCAGGGGCCCTATCTGTTGCCTTACATAGATCTCTTGAACCATGCTCCCACTTTCTCGTCGAAGCATGTAACCACTCTGCGAAGAGACCCCCATGATGGGTCGTTTGTCATGATAGCGGAACGTGATATCGAAAAAGGCGAAGAGATATGCCATTCGTACGATTCTGGAGGACACGATGACATTGCCGATGTGGACGGTGAAGATGAAGACGAGATTAACAGAAGTAAACTCAACGCTAATTTGAGCTCTCTAACTTCAGCTCAATTATTGCAAACGTTTGGATTCGTCGATGTGAAAGGCGCCATCGAAAGGCTCTCACATTGTCTCAAGGAGGATAAATCACTGTCAACAGTGAATGGCTCGCAGCCCCAAACTAATCTGACTCCAGCCATAATTACGAAAGATGAAATTTGCCAAACTTGCAAAGACGTTTCGATGTCTTCCTATCCCAACTCATTACGTCGCTCAATGGAAGAAGATGGTTTGGTCGATGATGGATGGGAATATTGGGACCTACCCTTGATGAAAGATGAGTCGACCGAAGGATCAAACACTGCAACATCGAGGCACACATCATTGAACGGCCTTCCAAACGACGTTATCATTCCGTACGAAAATCCACTCTCTGATGAATTGATCACCCTATTCTCATTAAACTTTCTTCCCAAAGAAGCCATCGACGACCTTTTTTGTTCCTCGTCCCGCAACGATAATCAACAAGAGAATAGCATATTGCTTACAGAGGAAGTTCTTGATGATTATTTCCTCGGGAAACTGGTCCTGCACTCGATGATACAATTGGTGAATAAAAAACTCGAGCGATATCAAGTTTGTTTTAATGACGAACCTGTAGAATGTAGAACAAATATGAATGGAACTTTGGATATATTTTTGGAGTTTATGCGAGGTATGTACAAAGAATCTGCGGTTGATAAAGCCTTTTCATGGGGAAAGAGTGAGGCGAAAGATTTGAACGTTTTGTCAACCCTGGTCGCGGCTGGTTCTAATAGCAGCCAGGATGATGTCACACTCCATGATCTCATCAAAAAGTTTACGTACGGCATGACAATATCTTCAGAAGAGAGATGTTGTCTATTGCAGTTGAAGAGAGTGGCACTGGACAAATTATTGCAAATAGATGAAAGTTAACATTAAGAATCTATAGAAGCAATATAGATGTACGTTTTGATACATTCTTGGGGGTTTTGGTAACAAGACGGCAATTCGTTGTATCGTGGAGTAAGAGTGACGCAGAAGTTTAGAATGTACTTACAATGTTGATGAGAATGGTCTCTAACAGGACTCAAGGTTTTGATGCTTCCCTGCAGCATCTCATTCTATATGCCACATGTCAAGATTCCAATAGAAGTGGTTTTTTGGTCGCAACGAAACGAGCAGTATGGTACCGGACAAATTAGTGCCGCGTGCCACTTCGTCTAAATGTTTATGATGTAAGAACTTAATTGTCCTAATGATTGTAAATTTATGGTTTTGATTCAAAGCCACACATGATCATCATTCTGCTTCACAAAGAAAACATTAATAAACACCACCAACAGCTTACAGCTTTCCATCCTCTCTACTCTACCCAAATGTAGACCTAGCATATCGCAATTTCAACAAATCCGCAATCTCATCCAATTCTCTCAACGCCCTATCCAAATCTTGCCTAGTATGTCCCGCCGAAATACAGAATCTAGCACGGGACATGAGAATGGGAACGGCGGGAAATCCGACCACCACAACCGCGAGACCACGTTTCAGACACTCCCGTGAAAAGGCTGCAATTTTTGTGGGGTTGTAGAGCATCACGGGCATAATGGGAGAGTCGTAATTGCCCAGGACGTGAAGACCCATGTCCGTCAACCGCATTCGAAAGTAGTTGGAGTTATCACGGAGTGCAGTCAACTTCTCTTGTCCAATGTTTGTCCCATCCTGTCCCATAATCACCTTGAAACTACTAATAATCTGCTGACACACCACGGGACTCAACGAATTATGATACGAACTGCCCGCACACTCTCTCCTCAACATATCAATAATCCTCTTGTCGGCCGCAACATACCCGCCCATCCCCCCAAAACTCTTCGTAAAGGTCCCCATGAGAACATCCACATCCCTCGGATCCACACCGGCATATTCACAACAGCCCCGTCCACTCGCACCCATAGCCCCAATCGAATGAGCCTCATCCAAATAAACATACGCCCCATACCTCTTACAAACGTCCACCACCCTCCTCAAATTACAATACTCCCCCTCCATCGAATAAATCCCCTCCACCACCACCAATATTCGATTCCACGGCCTCCTCGTCCGAGGCTGGCCAATCACAATCGCCTCCCTCAAAATCCCCTCCAAATCTCCATCATCATTATGACGAAACGTTCGTATCGCCGCCCCGCTCGCCCTAGCCCCATTCACAATCGAGGTATGATTCAACTCATCACTCACAATCAAATCCCCCCTCGACGTAAGGGTGGGTATAATCGTGGCATTGGTATTAAACCCCATATTGAGGACGATGGCATCTTCCTTCCCAACAAAGGATGCCACGATGGATTCCACTTGAGAATGGAGGGTGGAAGTTCCGTATTCGCAACGTGAGGAGGCCATACTGGAGGGGAGAGTGACGAGGGTTTGCAATACGGCCGATCGGCAGGTGATGTCCCAATCGTCGGCGAATCCGAGATAATTGTACGATCCTAGGTTGAGACATTTTCGTATGGCTTTGCCGTCGGTGGTTTCGCCGTAGTGTTTTCCTAGTTTGTAGGAGTGGTAGGGGGTAGTTTTGCCGGTGGGGGGCGGGGGGGCGGTGGTGTGATCGTTGCCGGTGGAGTGGCGATCGTCAATGTTTCCGAGGAGCGACATGGTTTTATTCCCATCGAAGGAAATGCGTTCCAAGACGTCAATGACGGCGGCGGGACGAGAGGCAATGGGACGATTGAAACAATCTTGAATTCTATGATACAATCGTCGCGTGTAGAAATTTTCCCATGATTTGAGGAGGGGAGCGTACTTTTGTAGATCGTCCGACGGTCGCTGGACGATGGAGTCCTTGTCGTCGCGGAGCAGTTTGGACGAGAGCGTGCGCTGGTGGCGGTGATAGCGGCCCTTGCGAAAGAATTTGGCACAAATGTCTCGAATGTGTCCCGTCATGATGAGTACAATGTATCCCAGGTACGTGGTTAGGGCGGCGAATATGGTAATGTCGGAATGGGGGTTGACGGTGGTTCCCCGCGGTTCTTTGGATGTTGCATGATCTCGGCGGTGTTGGTGGAGGTGACGAGCTCGATCTTGGGATGCCAGGGCTTCCATTCGTTGTCGGACGTCGGCGTACGGATCGTTTTGCTGCGTTGGCGGCGGTGTCGCCTTGAATGCTTGGCCATTGTGGCCATTGGCATTGGGTGAAGTAGTCTCGTCGCCCTCGTCCATCTCACTCCCGCAACGACTCAGCGCGCTAACGTGCACAGTGCCCCGGGAAACGATGCAGATTCCCCCCTTGGGAGAGGAGGGGGCCGACGACGACGACGCAGCAGTGGCGGTGGTGGCGCTTGACGTATCGTCGCTGTCGGTGAACGACGGGTTGTGGGGAGGGCCGAGCTCCATTTCGACGGATTTCGTATGGGCGGCGTTTCCCATGGTGAATGTATCGCTGTGGAATTGTTGGTTTTGGTGTTTGTGTTGGTGTTGTTGCCGAGCGAGTCGGCGGTTAATGATCGTTGGGGAGGCGGATGAGAACCGGGGCAAGGGGAACGTCGCGCAAACAAAATTATTGTTGGTGTCGAGATTCAAATGCCATGAAGGAGATCTTCGATCCGGACAGAATGCGAGGCACGTCTGGGTGATGGACAGACGAGCTCGGCGACGTACGCTCACAGAGGTGAGCCTGACCTCTCGGTCAAGCTCATTCTGTGTTCGGAGCCGCCAACACCCAACGAGGCAACGCAACCATGGATTGATTGTTGGGTTGTTTGTAGATAGTTTTCTTTGTTTACGAGTGCCCCAGCACGTCACCTAACAAATACTACGCACGCGATGTCCGAACACGCGATTTCCTGGCAGAGGCCTTCGGCGGTGGGACAGAACCTCCTAGCCACAGGGACACCCATGCCAGCAATACCAGCGGCGGCAACACCGGCGCAAACACAAGAGCGGGAGATCAGCCCGAGCATGCAGGGGGACGGACCCACCAGAGGAGGAGCGGAAGCCTGGCTGCTCGTTACGGGCGCATCACACGGCGAAACCCCAGCAACACCGGCGGCGCCAGCAACCCTGTTCCCAGAAGAAACACCGCCCACCCTCCCTCGAGCGAATGCACTGGAAACATCCCCGGGCACGCTCTACGCTGCCGCAGTGAAACTGGCCACACGCACCGATTTATCTGGCGTGTACCACCGGCGGGAATGGGCGTGGCAGCGGCGTCGGGGGCCTCTGCACGAGCCAAGGCCTTCAAAGAACAAGCCCTGGCGGGACCCTTCCGGCTCTTTGCCTTCATGCAGCCGGGCAATCGAACATCAATATCTTCCACTCCGCGGCCGTTTGCCGACCCCACGGGGGGCGACTCTGCACCAAAACAATAGCCTTCGTGGGGACCGATCCCAGGGCAAGGCTGCATCCCGGTGACTCTGAAACCAGAGAAGCCATGGAGTTGGCAAAACATCTCTTTCAGTTGCGAGGAAGCAGACTTCAGGGCATTCCACGAAGATGCCACGAACAAACACGCATGGTACCAACCAGGCGGGCTAAAAACAACACGCCAGCTTCCCACAGTACTCTTCGTCCCAACCCTCCTTGCGCCCTTCCTCTCCCAACAACAGCGCACGCCCTGGGACCTCTTTCTCGAGGTACAAGGTATCATTGCCTCCACTGCCAACCCCATTGGGGCGGAGGAGGCAGAGCTGGTAAAGGCGTGGACAATGGCTGCGGCCCAATCCGCGGATGGGAGCAAAAGCCTCCTTAGCATGGACCTCGAGCCCATGCTCTCGCTCGATCCCACGTTCACCGGTGGATGCAGGCCCGCCTCAATGGCACCCTGGGGGCACCGCGGCCAACAGCGCAGCCACCGGCGCAGCCCACACCGAGCAAGCCAACAGGCTTGCCCTCGATAGCATATCCCCACGCACCGCGAAACCCTGAGGGCGGTCGTCGACGCACTCAACAGAACCACCACCGCAGCAGGCGCAGGGCACTATCGTCCTCGGCAGAGGGCAAGAAACACATTTACACCAGCTACGAGATCGCAGCGCTGCAGGGTTTCTGTGGGGTGACGGAGGCAAAGGGAATACCACGCATCTGGCTCACCTTTCAGGCGAGAAAAAGCAGATGAGGTAAGGGCCAACCTTAAGGAAGGGATGCAGGCCTTCGCCAAGGAGCATAACTGCGAGCTAGACGGTGGTGTGTTTTTTGAAAAGAAAACGCTTGACGATATCGTCGACCTAAAATTCAATCCGGGTGGCGGCACCGCGGTTCTAAAATCAGCAGGGCTAGGTCTTTCTATCCTCGCTTGCCGCCCTATCAGCGCTGCGGAACGTGAGCACTTCCTCCCGCGGGAGGGAAGCATTGGCGGAATCCAAAGGGAATCGAGACGCTGGAGGAGGCTTTCAAGGCATCCACCACAGACGTGAAGTACCCACCGTCCACGTATCATGAACTACGCCTCCTCACAGCTACCTACGCAGGCCTTCTCGCCGTCCTCTTTGGCCCTCGGTGCGACCACTTCCTAAAAGTTTGGAACATCTACAACATAATGAAGAATGAGGCCGTCGAAGAAAAGAGACATGACTTCTCAGCCACACTCTGCCGACAGATAGTGTGGGCAATTCTGGACGATGGCAGAGGTTTCTTTAACCAACGCCTACATCCAGACAAGTTCAAGCTCCCACGTGACAAAATACCATTCCGGCGTCACTTCTGGATGCAATATACCCAAATGTGAGATGGCAGGAACCGGTGCATCGAAGCATCCCACAGCAGTGGATGACGCAGGGGCTCGCCCAGGACAACCGATGGGGCCAAGGAACAGGCACACAACCTTTAGGTTTCGCTGGAGTCCCAGCAGGATTAACCCAATCCTCTCCGGTGCCACACTTTGGGCTTGCACTTCCGCCTCCTCCAGCCAGCTATCCACCGGCACCACCACCGCCACATGCCATGGGGCCACCCCACCAATTCAATCCAGGGGGACAAGGGACGCGTGCACCCGCATCCCAACCAGACAAATTGGACCACGTGCACCCGGTCCTCAAGGGCCACCTAGCCTCCTACCACAGCATGTTCAAAGGAAGCATGATGTTCGGGAAAGTACTTAAGGCGGCCAACCTCACATGGGAGGACCTACCCAAGCTAACGGGTACACGGACGACCGCGGAAGAAATCAATTGTGCTTCAATTACATCTGCGGACGGTGCACGTTCCGCCCTTGTAGACTGCGAAAGGGACATGCACCGAAGGAAAAAATCCCTGACGCATGGGCTGAGGGCCTATGGAAGCAAATCGAGCCAGGGATACGGTACACAATGCAAGCCACGGCGCCAGGGTCGGACGCAGAGAGCCCGTCCAAAAGGCAAAAGATGTGACATGAGGGGTTGGCCCGGGGGGGCCGCCCGCGTGCTGGGAGCACAGCGGGTAGCAGTGGCGGAAGCATTGGTGAAGTTTGAGCAATCCATCACAGCCGACACGGCGGCTACAACAACAACAACACACACGGAGCCGGCAACAGCGAAGGCAAACACACTGAAAGAGGCACACCGCCGGCTGTTGAACCATGGAGAAGGTAAAGACATTGTTGCGCGCTAAAGCGCCGTTTTAAATTAGCATGCCACTTGTGATTCTCTATTGGCGTGCTACTGTTTTCATATGCCTGCCTGTTTTGTATGAACACCCTGCCACGACAGGGTGTCTGTTTTGTTTTGACTGGCGCAAACGCCTCTGGCATTGCTTGATCAAGCGTAAAGGGTCCCGGCTGGGAAGCACACTCCCAACCAACAACAGACACGAACGCATTTGCTTTGCTTGCTGCTGATGGCGACAGCTCTCACAGAAATACTGCGCCACAGCCACACTTGTTGTTTGCGGCAGAACCCGCCCTGGCAAAGAGCCCACCAACGAGCAAACTCGTCCTGGCAAAGAGCCCTCTCACGAGCAAACTCGTCCTGGCAAAGCGCCCACTCGCGAGCAAACTCGTCCTGGCAAAGTGCCGATCCACGAACCACCCACAGAGGAACAGCGCCCGACCCTTCACCCGCTAGGCGCCCCACGACACATCACGGGGGAAGTGGTCACTGGATTAGATAAGGACAAGCTCCGACTGCAGAACAAGCGATCACGACGAGAAAAGCAAATGCTACAGCCAGCTGTCTCATACTGGACAACGCATGAGGGCCAACACACGCTGCCTGATCCGCGTCCTAGGGACCCTAAGTTTCGAAACTCAATGGCTCCGAGCAACCTCGCCCTGTATCACCCGGCAGCTGATCTCCTACTTCAGTGCGCCACAAAGGGTGCCCAACGCGAACCGGCACACTCTGGTCGGTCGAGGAAATGGAGGCCGCCATCTCACGGGGACCACACCCATCAGCCCGCCAGCCCGAAGCCCTTCTGCAACTCAGGCGGGAAACCCTGGACAAGGTAAATAAGGGACAAGCACGACTCGTCAGATGGGAAGACATCAAAGCCAAACCTCCTCAGGAGCTCAAGATCAGCCCTATAGCTATGATCCCACACAAGTCGCGGGGATACCGGGCAATACTTGACCTGTCGTTCAATATCAGGCTGCAAGGAAGGACAGTACCCTCCGTCAACGAATCTACGATAAAAACGGCCCCACACGGAGCGCTGGACCAAATGGGGCACGCCCTCTCAAGAATCGTCCACGCATTTGCGGAAGCACCCGAGGACACGAAGATCTTCCTCGCAAAATGGGACATCAAGGACGGCTTCTGGCGCCTTGATTGCGAAGAAGGCCAGGAGTGGAACTTTGCATACGTCCTCCCATCTGCAGACCCGTCGGCCGAAGTCGAGCTGGTGGTCCCAACCTCCTTGCAAATGGGGTGGATCGAGTCTCCACCCTATTTCTGCGCCGCCTCCGAGACTGCTGCGCGATATCGCGACGGAGTACATGGAAACTCCTATCGGCTCACTGCCCAATAATAAGTTCCTGGCTTGGACGACAGACAGTGACGACGTCCGATCACTCCCAGCAAAGGCGACACCCACCGAGGGCATGTCCTATATCGTCGAAGTTTACATGGACGATTATATTGGACTTGCAATGCCGGCCTCGCAAGAACACCTGTGCCACGCGATAGCGCAGTAATGCATGGCATTCATGGCGTCTTCCCGCACACGAACTTCGACACAGAAGACCCCATATCCTTCAAGAAACTCAACAAGGGAGACGGAACATGGCTGTTAAGGAAAGACATCCTAGGTTTCACTTTCGACGGGGCGCAAAAACGCTCTGGCTGGAATCTCCAAAGCGAGGCGCTATTGGCGACTCTCCATACATGGCTACGAGCAAGCAGGGCCACGAACGCCGGCATCCCTTTCGAGGAATTCGAGTCTATCCTGGCAAAATTGCGTCATGCCCTCACTGCCATTCCAGCAGGAAAGGGGCTGCTCTCTCCGTGCAACCGTTTGCTGCGCAAACGCCCACCATTAGTATTCCTCCACAGAAACCAACCGCTCCAGACGGCTGTGGCTGACATCCGGACTCTCCTGAGGGAGTCGACCCTCTTGCCAACAAAATGCTACGAACTTCGTATCAGACTGGCCAGATTTCGTAGGCGTTAAGGGCGCATCTAAGCATGGGGTGGGAGGCTTCATTGTTGGAGAAGCACTGGCGTGCACGCCTACAATCTTCCGCATGGAATGGCCGCCTGACATTAAGGCGGACATCGTATCAACGGATAACCCCGCGGGCAGACTCACCAACTTCGGTTTGGAAATGGCCGGGCTCCTCCTCTTGTGGCTAGTGATGGAGGATGTCTGTACCCTGTCTCCAGGATGTCATGTGGCGCTGTTCAGCGACAATAGCCCAACAGTTGGCTGGGTAGCGCGGATGGCAGCAAAACGTTCACTCGTGGCTGCCCAACTGCTCCGGGCCCTCGCCCTGCGCCTCAAGACCAAGGCGCCTCGCCCTTAACACCTTTTCATGTGGCAGGCTGTGAAAATGCCATGGCGGATATTCCCTCACGCTCGTGGGGCAGCAACCCACAATGGGCATGCGAAACCGATGACAACTTACTAACACTTTTAATGCAAAATTCCCACTCCCTGAGCAGGCATCCTGGGCGTGATACCGCCCTTCCTTCGCCATCTGTATGCGCGTGATTTCCGTGCTGCGGATGACGGCTTTTTCAATGGGCGAGTGGAGGCGACTACCCGAAATCGGAGATATACTGGCGCCATTGGGCCACCTACTCAGCGGCTGTGGGAATGGACCCTTACTTATCGTCGGTCCCTTTCCAAGACCAAATCCGCCTCCTCACGGATTCGCCGCCAGGGTTCGCAGTGGATACTACGGTAGAAAACACCAAGTCTCAGCTGGCACGGTCAGTAAGGCTATCACGGCCGTTGGCCAGACGATCGCAATGGAGCGAGGTGTGAACCCGACTAAACTCGAGAATTCCAAGGAGCTCCTACCACAGCTAGCGCCAGACTCTAGACGGCTGGCGCAAAGAGGACCCGCCAACCACGAAGCAGCTCCCGGTCGAGTCAGACGTTCCAGAATTCCTCGCAGCCGCCGGCGCAAAACCTGGGGCAACCGAACTTGTCAAGGCAGTTGGCGACTGGGCGCTAATCGCCTTTATTACCTCCTCCGAATGGGGAGTACACAATCAAAGGATCAAGAAACGAATCTAAACAGACCACCCAATTCCGGATGAGGGATGTCACCTTCTTCGGAAAGGACAAGAACGGTAACCTGAGGCAACTCAGCGGCACGCTCCTGCATGGGCCATCCTCTCCGCCGATGGCGCAACTCTCAAACTTGACAACCAAAAGAACGGTTGGAAGGGAGTATGTGTGCATCAGCGAGGCAAACGGGGATGCATACTTCTGCCCAGTACAGCGCACTAGCACGTCGATACACACACATTCGCGACGCGGGCAAATCCAATGGAGCAACACTCCTCTCAGCTTACTTCATCGACGGGAGCGGTTCGACGTCACCGACAGGAACATTCGAGACGCACTGAAATGGGCAGCAACAGCGCTGGACTACCCGCGCGAAGGGCACACCCATTGAGCGCATAAACACGCACTCCTTACGCGGTGGAGCGCAAACGCCTTATCCCTTTCGGGCTTCTCGAAATGGAAATCCAGAAAATGGGCCGTTGGCGCAGCGCCACATTCATGGAATATATTCGCGAGGAGCTCGCCTGCTTCTCCGCAGGCATGTCCACGAAAATGAGGAAGAAGTTCGGTTTCGATCAATGTAGCAGGCGGAGCCTACACGGATGTGACAAATGAACTCCTTCACACTCCTTACACCGTCAACACTTCAGCGCCAGCGTTCAACCACCGGCGCCTGTTCTTTTCACAACCTTGCACTTGGTTAGGCACAGGGCCCTCCCGCTCCCAACATAGCATGACGGTGGCACATTTCTTGCCACCCGAGAATATAAGGAGCAGGGCGCATTCCAACTGAGGGGCAACACGCCGACAGCGTGGCTTCCGGGTTTGTATTTGTGTGTGCGAATAGCCAGGTCAGCCCGCCTGATACAGCGTCCTGCCGGCTATTCGCAGGGGGGGGCACTTCACCAAGTCCCAAATACCCCCCGTGTGTGCACACAAGACGGTACACACGAATGGGTGACTGGAGAGTCTTTGGGGCTTGGGGATTTAAACCCAGTATAAATCCACCAGTGTTTTGGCACCCTCACAACTACACTATCCCTCCGTTTTCTAGTAGTCAGTGATGTTTCCAACAATGTTTGTGTATCCGTTGCTCGTAGGGTGAGTCGAGCAAGAACCACGGTCCAGTGCGCAGCACTTGATCTGGGTGATGGACAGACGAGCTCGGCGACGTACGCTCACAGAGGTGAGCCTGACCTCTCGGTCAAGCTCATTCTGTGTTCGGAGCCGCCAACACCCAACGAGGCAACGCAACCATGGATTGATTGTTGGGTTGTTTGTAGATAGTTTTCTTTGTCCCCTTCCCCACCCTTTAACCAATGGGCGACTGGAGAGTCTTTGGGGCTTGGGGATTTAAACCCAGTATAAATCCACCAGTGTTTTGGCACCCTCACAACTACACTATCCCTCCGTTTTCTAGTAGTCAGTGATGTTTCCAACAATGTTTGTGTATCCGTTGCTCGTAGGGTGAGTCGAGCAAGAACCACGGTCCAGTGCGCAGCACTTGAGTCCGTTGAATCATGACCTCGTTGGCATTGCTTGTCATAACTCGACTTGGGTCTGTCATACGTCACGACAAAACAACCCAAGACGATTTCACAGCCGTAAAAAATATTGAGTCTTGTTTGTCTATATCGCAACGGAAAGAAATTGGAATTCTTTTGTGTGTGTGAGCTTGCCCCATTTTAAATTCGTTATTTTGAATGAATGAAGCATTTTCAAACGTACGCTTTGCCTACGTTTCCAAAAAAGATTGTGCATACGTCATAGCAACAAGAGGTTGACATGGTGATTGCGTTGGCCTTGCATCTCCTTGCATGTGAGCCGCTCTACCCTTGCTCCGCTCCCTGCTCGGTCCTTTGTATCCTTTTCATGAAAGGCCATCGTCTTCCTCCATCACACTTCATTTATAGAAACAACCACCATGGGACTCGGCACCGGATCTACCGACTACTACGCCGTGGAACGATTGGGACAAAAGCTCGCATCGGGAGAACACAAAGATCTTTCCCACCATGATGCCCCTGCAGGCCACAACTATCCAGCTATTGCTCGTCAGGGGAATATCCTACAACAAAACAAGGGAAGCGTATATGCCACTTCTCATGACCTGCAACAACTCCAAAGACTCGCATCCGATATAGTCATTGGGACTCCTGGAAGAGTGGAAGATTAGGATTAATTGCTGCTTGGGTGGAACAAGCAATGTGACTCAGTGGTATGCTGTGCAGGCCAGTCAGTTTGTCTTGTTCAATAAGCATTTGAGTGCCTTTCACAGAAATGCAGGAATACATTGCAATGTGACTTTTTTGTTCTCGGTTCGAACATTATTTGCGCTGTTGACCTTCCGAGCTCTCTTTCCTTTGTGCTGACATTCTTCCAAATTCTCCTTCATTTGCTCTGTTGCCCCTCTAAACCCCGGTCAATTATGGGCTTACTGCTTCCCTGGAGAAAGGTTTGTGTGGGTGTTCTAACGGAAAAATCAGTCCTGCATCCTTGTGGTTTGGCAACTTTGCAGGCATTCGGGAGTGTGAGCCTTTGCCGTCAAATGGATCTGTTTTTGTCTTCTCAACAAATGCGCACATGCCTGCCATCTCCATATGTTGTGTGCTGTCCCTCTTTTGCACTGTTGCCCTTCCGGGCTCTCTTTCTTTTGCACTGTCATCCTTTCCGATTCTCCTTCATTTGCTCAGTTGCCTTTCCAAAACCCCTTCAATTATGAGCTTACTGCTTCCCTGGGAACAGGTTTGCGTGGGTGTTCTGAGGGAAAAATCAGTTCATTGTCCTTGTGGTTTGGCAACTTCGCAGGCATTCAGGAGTTTGAGCCTTTGCCTTCAAAGGATCTATTTTTTCTTCTCAAGAAATGCAGATGCCTCCCATCTCCACATGTTGTTTGTTGTCCCTCTTTTGCGCTGTTACCCTTCCAAGCTCTCTTTGTTTTGCACTGTCATCCTTCTAAATTCTCCTTCATTTGCTCTGTTGCCCTTCCAACCGCCCTTCAATTATGGGCTTACTGCTTCCCTGGAAACAGGTTTGCGTGGGTGTTCTGAGGGAAAAATCAGTTCATTATCCTTGTGGTTTGGCAACTTCGCAGGCATTCAGGAGTTTGAGCCTTTGCCGTCAAAGGATCTACTTTTTCTTCTCAAGAAACGCAGATGCCTCCCATCTCCACATGTTGTGTTGTCCCTCTTTTGGGCTGTTACCCTTCCAAGCTCTCTTTGTTTTGCACTGTCATCCTTCTGAATTCTCCTTCATTTGCTCTGTTGCCCTTCCAACCGCCCTTCAATTATGGGCTTACTGCTTCCCGGGAGGCAGGTCTGCGTGGGTGATCTGAGGGAAAAATCAGTTCCCTGTCCTCGTGGTTTGATGACTTTGCATGCATTTGGGAGTGTGAAAACTTGCTGTCAAAGGATCTGTTTTTATTGTTCTCAATAAATGCACATACCTACCATCTCCATATGTTGTTTGTCATCCCTCTTTTGCGCTGTTGCCCTTCCCAGCTCCCGTTCTTTTGTGCTGTCATCTTCCAGAATTCTCCTTCATTAGCTCAGTTGCCCTTCTGAATTCTCCTTCATTTGCTCTGTTGCCCTTCCAAACCCCCTTCAATTATGGGCTTACTGCTTCCCCGGAGACAGGTTTGCATGAGTGTTCTGAGGGAAAAATCAGTTCCTCATCCTTGTGGTTTGGCAACTTCGCAGGTATTCAGGAGTGTGAGCACTTGCCATCAAAGGAATTTTTTTCTCCTCAACAAATGCACATGCCTTCCATCTCCATAAGTTGTTTGTCACCCCTCTTTTGCACTGTTGCCTTCAGAGCTCTCTTTCTTTTACGCTGTCATCCTTCAGAGTTCTCCTTCATTTGCCATGTTGCCCTTCCACACCCCATTGATTATGGGCTTACTGCTTGAGGGGAAAATGAGTTCCACATCCTCATGGGGCGACATTGCAGGCATTTGGAAGTGTAAGTTCTTGCCGTCAAAGGATCTGTTTTTTCTTCTCAAAAATTTGCATGCCTGCCATCTCCATGTATTGTTTGTCATTCCTCCATTGTGCGGTTGCCCTTCTGAGCTCTCTTTCTTTTACGCTGTCATCCTTCAGAATTCTCCTTCATTTGCTCTGTTGCCCTTCTGAATTCACATGCCTGCCATCTCCATATGTTCTTTGACATCCCTCTTTGCGCTGTAATCCTTCAGAGCTCTCTTTCTTTTGCACTCTCATCCTTCAGAATTCTCCTTCATTTCTCTGTTGCCCTTCCAAACCCCCTTCAATTATGAGCTTACTCCTTCCGGAGACAGGTCTGCATGGGTGTTCTGAGGGAAAAATCAGTTCCCTGTCCTTGTGGTTTGATGACTTTGCAGGCATTCAGGAGTGTGAGCCTTCACCGTCAAAGGATCTGTTTTTGTACTCAAGAAACGCAGATGCCTCCCATCTCCAAATGTTGTTTGTCATCCCACTTTTGCGATTTTGCCCTTCCAAGCTTTCTTTCCTTTGCGCTGTCATCCTTCCAAATTATCCTTCATTTGCTCAGTTGCCCTTCTGAATTCTTCTTCATTTGCTCTGTTGCCCTTCCAAGCCCCTGTCAGTTATGCAAACATAGGGCACTAGCACAAACAAGTCTTGTGGATATGTTTGGTTTGCTTGTTTTTTTGCTCCATCTACAAGATATGTTGCCTTCTTGTTAACCACAATCACTTTCTCATGTGTAAGTGTGTCACACAGTCAGGAGTCGACAGATTATTCAGTTTGTAAGCCCAAAAAAGTTTCATTTAAGCTCTTCTCAATAATAATTACTTCTTGTGTTGTCAAGCCTCACAACTCTTTGTAAAAATAATATTCCATTGGTTTGTTTCCCTCTCCCTGACCCCTGTGACTCCAACAATAGATCTTGGGACTCTTCTTGTAGATCTTGAGACTCTACAAATTCCTCCTTTCCAAATCCACTGGGATCATAGCATAAATCACAAAGACCTCCACACGGAATGACACACCTATCCAATCCATAGCTGTCACAATCACAATTACAAAATGAATGTTTATTTCTCAAACCATTTGCAACAGTTGATTCCAGATCACAAGCAAGCGTCTTAACATCATCTCAATCGTTCCATCTGTAAGAAATCTCCAGAATGGTTGGCAACCCAACTTCACATGTTGTGTACCACTGAATCTGCTATTCCAGCTTTGATTTGGTTATTACTTGAGATTAAAGGTTGTTCTGCACATTCTCAAGATGTATGAATTTGGAGTTAGTAACACATCATGCCCATTTGAATCCTTATGAACTGTTTGGAAATAACTGTTCTCTTGCCTATCGGATTAACACCTCTCTTGCCTAACCGATGC
Organism: Cyclotella cryptica; assembly: GCA_013187285.1. Classification (NCBI taxonomy): domain Eukaryota; phylum Bacillariophyta; class Thalassiosirophyceae; order Thalassiosirales; family Thalassiosiraceae; genus Cyclotella; species Cyclotella cryptica. The sequence continues at coordinate 3,393 of JABMIG010000390.1, read as the reverse complement.
ACATACAATTTGAACTCTCCATTGAAGTATGTTCCTGCTGATTTACTCTTAGAGTCACGAGTGCATAAGAAACAAATTCATACCAAAGAGCCATTCTTCTCATCACAGCAATTGCTTTCATTCCTATAAGGGCGACTCTCTCTTTTTTCTGGATTGCTTCCAGAAGTTAAGCAACACATTGAAGAATGAATTTTGAATCCATTTTGTTTGCTTGGTCTTGACACCATAAAACAATTCTTCTGTCAAGTTTCCTCTTCATATGGTCTTTATTTATCACAATTTCAATTCTATTCCATATGTCATCAGAACATTCTGTCCAATTATCCGTATTATATCAATCATGAATATAATTTCCGTACCTAACCTCGCCACCATTTATTTGTTCAGCACGTAGAATACTTGCATGTATCGAATCAAACTGCAGTCAGGATTCCCTTTTCATGTCTGCCAGTTCTCTCGAAATTGTTCATAATACTGCTGTAGATCTGATGATATCTCGTAGGACTTCGTTTTCAGCTCTTCCTTCCAATCAAAGTTTGATGAGTCCGGATCAATTGGTCAATATTTTGTAGTGGAAATGTGGCGTCTCAATGCTTCTTGTATAATATCCCAGTCTTCCCAAGAAAAAGGACCACAATGAACTCTGTTACAAAGTGCCATCGTCTCGCTCCATCGGAAATTCTTTTTCTTTGATAGCTTTGCCTCACTCATCTGTTGAGGGTAGTTTCCATCATAGGAATCAGTCTCTTTGTTATCGTAGTCAACATAATCTGAATCAGCCTTTGCCTTGTCATCGACTCCATCATCAGAAACAGACTTTTTGCCATTGTTGTAGTCTCCATCATCAGAACTGCCCTCTTTGCCATTGTTGTAATCATGATAACTGTCATCATCCTGTCTGTTGCTTTCAGAACTCAATTCTGCATAAGATTTTCCCGCAGTGATGCGTTTAGGTTCCGTAGCTGTCTTGTCACTTCATTTAGTTTGGAAATTACAAACTTGATTGAATGGAACATTATTCCAGTTCATTGCAACAGTGTTAAATAAAGGATCAATGCTTCCCCTATTGACAACCACTGATTCCACATAAATCGGTTGTGCCTAAGGGATAATTTTGTTGGAGTGGTCATCATTTGGCAATTGAATAGAATATCACTTTGGAGAAAGCAAAGAATAATCAAGTCTTTCTTTCGCATTGAAATCTAATACTGGTCCAGCTGGTAGGTCTTCTACTTTATAGTTTCCTGGTTTTTGATAACACATTTGAGCAGATGAATCTTGAATTGCCACTTACAATTGATGTATTGGAGAAATGACTAATTTTTTGGGAGTAAGTTTTCCTGCAGAAAGTTCAACTTGGCCTTGGATATCATTTGGTGGTGGTTCAGGGATAATTTCGAGGGAGTGGTTGTCCTTTGGTGATTTAACAGAACCTCTCTTTGGAGAAAGCATTGTGTCCGGTCTGGATTCTTCATCAAAATTTAGTACTGGAGCAAATCGTAGGTCTTCTATTCCAGAGTTTCCTTGTTTTGGATGACACCAATATTGTTGAGCAGATGAATTTCAAATAGCATTTGACAACTGGAATATTGGAGAAATGCCAGTTGTTTTAGGGGTAAGATTTCAAACACCAAGTTTAACTTTACCCTGGATACTAGATAAACTCAACTCATTGGTAGAACTAAAATGACTTGATTACCGTAATGTCCTCAATTGACACCCATCTGTTGGATTTAAGTTTTCTTCTGTCAAATTTGATTCAAAATTCTAAACAAGAATTTATCATTCTACGTTCAATGACTGTAGCCCTGAATGATGAATTATTCAATTTCACTAAAACTGCAGCTCCTACACGAATAACAGGATTCACAAAAGATGTTGTGAAATCTTGCATGTGACTCCTTGCCCCAGTCATCGCTCCATAAGATGCAATAGATGCTACTAAAGTGAATCCTCTGACATATGCCCCAGTTTTCAGTTTTGAATGCGACAACCTATGCAACCGATGCTACTGACTTGGATGCTGCAGATGCAAATGCTACTGACTTGGATGCCTCGGATACTGCCAATGCTACTGAATTGAATTCTCCACCGGATGCTCCTAATTTGAATGAAACAACCGATGCTCCCCATGCTACTGAATAGAATGCTCCGCCTGATGATCCCAATTTCAATATTACTGACTAGGATGCTGCCAATGATGCTGACTTGGATGTTCGCAATGTTCCTGTTTTGAATGCTACCAACTCGGATGCCTCAGATGCTGCCAATGCTACTGAATTGAATTCTCCACGGGATGCTCCTGTTTTGAATGCAACAACCACTGCTCCCGATGCTAAGAACTTGAATTCCTTGCCTGATGATCCGTTTTCAATGCTACTGACTAGCTGCCGATGATGCTGACTTAGATGAACCTATTTTGAATGCTACTGACTCAGATGCCTCGGATGCTGCCAATGCTACTGAATTGAATTCTCCACGGATGCTCCTATTTTGAATGCAACAACCGATGCTGCCGATGCTCTGAATGGAATTCTCTGCCCATAATCCCGTTTTCAATACTACTGACTCGGATGCTACCGATGATGCTGACTTGGATGTTCCCAATGTTCCTGTTTTGAATTCTACCAACTCGGATGCCTCGGATGCTACTGAATTGGATTCTCCGCCGGATGCTCCTAATTTGAATGCAACAACCCATCCTCCCAATGCACTAAATTGAATTCTCCGCCCAATGATCCCATTTTGAATGCTACTGACTCGGATGCTGCTAATGATGCTGACTTGGATGTTCCTGTTTTGAATGCTACTGACTTGGATGCCTCGGATGCTGCTGAAGTTATTTTTGATTGAATTCTCCGCCTGATGCTCCTATTTTGAATGCAACAAGGGATTTCTGCCAATGCTACTGAATTGAAATCTCCGCCCTATAATCCTGTTTCAATGCTACGGACTCAGATGCTGCCAATGAAGCTGACTTGGATGCTGCCAATGAAGCTGACTTGGATGCTGCCAATGAAGCTGACTTGGATGCTGCCAATGAGAATGCTACTGACTTGGATGCCTCGGATGCTGCTGATGCTACTGAATTGAATTCTCCACCGGATGCTCCTATTTTGAATGCAACAACCGATGCTCCCGATGTTACTAAATTGAATTCTCTGCAGGATGCTGCCAATGCAAATGCTACTGACTTGGATGCTGACAATGATGCTGACTGGATGTTCCCAATGTTCCTGTGTTGAATGCTACCAACACAGATGCTGACAATGCTACTGAATAGAATTCTCCACCGGATCCTCCTGTTTTGAATTTGTCAACCGATGCCTCTGATACTACAGAATTGAATTCTCGGCCGGTTGCTGCCAATGCAAATGCTACTGACTCGGATGC